>MTSL01000086.1:0-20010 GCA_002794465.1 Paramicrosporidium saccamoebae | reverse complement strand
GCACTTGAGGAAGTGCACTCCGCACGGAACTCCGCATAGCTCAGCCAACGGCCGAGACGCAGACTGGTGGCAGCAAACGCCCTTTGCAGGGTGCCGAAACTGAAGCGGATGAGGCATCCGTGAGTCCATACTGCCGGAGGGCAATAGAGACAGCCTCATTACAAGCTATGCCCTCCGTCAGAGTGCCACAGGGAGATAAAGCGAGATAACGCTCAGCCGCCTTGAGAAGGGCACGGTGGCGGTACTTGCAGCGCACTAATAGTACTGAAGTCGCGATGGCAACTGGTCCAAGACCAGCGAGGAAAGCCCACCAGGAGGCATCGAGGGCGGCGATGGTTCCGAGGTACCCCGCCAGGGAGTAGGCCAGCAAACCTACAATGTGAAAGCCCCGGTAAGTACCTTCCAAAGACTGGGAGTCTTTGGTCGCAACGTGGACAATGGCAAAGCTGGCGACAATAGCACCGAATACTTGCGCGACGATGTTCATGTTTGCTGTCGACTCGCATCCGCTGCGGTATTTATAGGCAAAAAAGAGTCGACCCAAAAGAGCTAAATTATGTTTTCATGTACGTGATTGGTCAAAGTCGGAGTTTGACGCGCTCTCGAACTATTGCATGATAAGAGTCGGCCATTATTTGTTTCTTTACAGTTTCGCTATCTGTGTCCAGCCATCATGAAACTGCTCACCCAGAAGGGATTTTGTGTGAAGCGGTTAATTGGCAGATCGACTATTTTTATTAGTTATAAGAGCATCAGCAGTAATTGCCGAAAGAATTTTTCCTCTCGAGAGGCTTTTGGATATTTTTTACAAAATCAATAGCTAATGTGCCTTTTGAGTAGGCCAGAGTTGGCTAATGCATCCAATTGATGCCTTCTTGGCATATTCTAAAAATAGCACTAACACATCCTCCTCCTCAGGAGTGACGGCTATTGGACAGTAAATTGATACAAGCTACTCCTGGATGTCCGTATGGCGATGCACTTGACATTTAGACCTTCCAAAGGTAGCATATTTATTCCAAGGCTGGTCCAATGCCTCAGCATTGCTGCTGATGCCTTCCTGATTCTGCTACTGGCATGGAACGTTGTTAATCTTTGTTACCCGTTTTGGAGCCGCACCGCTTTTGTCTCCATTTGGGTTGGTTTCGTTTTGCATCCATTGCCCTTCCTTTTCGTTGATTGCATCATTCTTCGGTCATTCGTAGCTGCCAAATTCCATCCAACAGACAGAAATATTTCAACTAAAGCCAATCACCTCAGACATTTCGGGTTTTTGTTTTCAGTCTGGGAGAATCCTGACTCTCTCTCCCTGGCATTGTATAGTCCGTATGATAAATGGCATTGTCCGAGGAGACGACTCGTCAGTCTTTACTACAACAAAGAGTATAGTAAATGGCTTGGCTGGCTCATCGTCGTGCTCACCGATGCTATTCCAACTGCAGTGTTGATTGGATTCTTCAGCGCTGGCTATTTTCTCGGGATCGGTTCCATTGTATTTTTTGTGATGGGTTTTGCTCTCTCAATGCAGCTGTATACACTTCTCTTTCGAATTGGCGATATCAGGTTTCGCTGGGAAGACGGGGTGTTTCTGAACGAGAAAATGTGCACAGTCGAATCCTTGGGGGTACTAATGTGTATTTTGAAAGGACCTGAAGACGAACTTGTTCTCGTACCGATAGTGGTGGCGGAATATGACAACGATGTGCGACATCCGTGGTTTGTATTAGCTAATCGAGTGAGCTGTGGATGCTGCACTTCAATTTCAGATCTGGTCCCACCTGGGGAGAATGTATGATGCATTGTATCCAAATTGCTTTGGTATAGAAGTTTGTCAATAAACAGGTCTAGTGAAAAGTATGGTAGCGCAGATCAGAGGATTTTTCAGGTCATAGTACATGGATCTTGTACGTGGGATTGCTTCTATTCTATCCAATGGTTTCAAGAGCATCGACGTTAAAGGGGGCTAATTAATTTAAAGGCAAATATAGCGCCAGTGGGGATACAAACGAGCATTGAATACAAGTCACTCCAAACTAATAGCGACTCAATACATTGAGCTTTTGACATCCTGTACCCATCTGTGTTGTCCCAATGTATCCAGCTCTGTCTTGTGCTAAAAGTGATGGCCTTGTACATTTATTTTGTCATCATCTACCTGACACCATCACCATAGGATTGCTTCAGCATTTTAGTAATTAATGCGATATTTCAACACTGCTACTAATACTTCCATAATGTCGATAAAGTGCGCATGGCGCTGGTTTATTCCACTATATCTAGGCTTGGGTTGCAATTCCACTCAACGGCGTTTCTTCATGAAGCTGTTCATCTAATCTCGCAGGCGGACCATCTTCAACCTTCAACTTCTCCAAAGTCTCTACACGGCAAATTTTACAGTAGGGGGAACGGAAAAACTGAATTGATTGTGCTAAAGCGGATCGAAAGAATCTCATCCGAGCGGGTTGACTAGCAGGCGGGCGATATTTACAGAATTGACACTCCTTCTTACTTCCTGGGGCATACCATTGGGCTATGTCCAGTGTCTCATGGGGGACAATGCTCTCCAGCTTCAACTCCCTCCCGAGGTAGGCCAGCTTTGAAAAAAGCTGCCGATGAATCCAGATGTCGTCTGGATGTTCGCAGAGTAATGCGACACATAGGGACTTGGCCATCATGGGCTCGGATTCAAGGCACTTGAATGCCCGAAGAGTGCAATCCAACTGGATCCCCCGGTCGAGGACCCCACTCTTCCAGATGAACCGAATTAGGTCCACCAGCTCCATGCCCTTCAGGGAATAGGCCGGCTTTAGGAGCACTGAGTACTCCACAAACCACCTACGGCATTGAATCGCCGCTGTAGGGTCAACAAAAACGAGCAGTGCGGCTTTCGCCCCAAAGTCGTAATCGCCATGAAGTGCACTTGAGGAAGTGCACTCCGCACGGAACTCCGCATAGCTCAGCCAACGGCCGAGACGCAGACTGGTGGTAGCGAACGCCCTTTGCAGGGTGTCGAAACTGAAGCGGGTGAGACGGGAGGCATCAGTGAGTCCATATTGCTGGAGGGCAATAGAGACAGCCTCGCTGAACGTCGTGCTTTCTGTCAGCGTGCCGAGGGGGGACAAGGTGAGATAGCGCTCAGCCGCCTTGAGGAGGGCACAGTGGCGGTACTCGTGGCGCACGAACAGCACCAAAGCTGCGATGGCCACTGGTCCGAGACCAGCGAGGAAAGCCCACCAGGAGGCATCGAAGGCGGCGATGGTTCCGAGGTACCCCGTCAAGGAGGAGGCCAGCAAACCTAAAAGGTGAAAGCCCCGGTAAGTACCTTCCAAAGACTGGGGGTCTTTGGTTGCAACGTGGACAGTGGCAAAGCTGGCGACAATAGCACCGAATACTTGCGCGACGGTGTTCATGTTTGCTGTCGAGTCGCATCCGTTGCGGTATTTATAGGCGTTGTCAACGAGTCGACAGCAACAAACAGCAACAATTGCCCGATGCTGATTGGACGCTCGTTGATGGGTTGTGACGTACTGATTGAATGAGATGAGAGAACTGATCTAATGTGGTTTGACAATTTAATGGCTGTGCGATCGATATTAATGCTATGGATTCTTTGTATAGTAAATGCCTAATGCGATGCGGATGATGGCCAATTCTGACCAATAGGCCAATCAAACCCTGTGAAAAGATCTATTGGCGAGAAAGTGTCCTCTTGATCTATTTCTGGGGCCTCCATGAAATTGGTAGTTAGTGTAGCTTTTGGGCAGGCTAAAGTGCAGAAATAAGACTAATTGATACCCTTTTGGCATGTTCTAAAACTAGCACTAACACGGCTTCCTCAGGAGTAGCGGTCATTGGACAATAAATGGGTGCAGGCGACTCCAGACTACCTACTTGACGATGTACTTGACATTTAGACCTTCCAAGGGGGATGTATTTATTTCGAGGCTGGTTCACTGTATCAGTGCTGCCGCTGATGCATTCCTGCTCCTGATAATGGGGTGGAGTGTCATAAATACCTGCTATCCAATTTGGAGCTGGACTACCTTTGCGTCCATTTGGGTCGGCCTCATTCTGAGCCCTATCTTCTTCTGGCTTATTGAACGCTTTAGACTTCGCTCTTTTATATTATCTCGGCTTCAACCCGCTGACCAGCGCTGGACAGCCTGCCAAAGCCGCTTAAAGTACCGCGGGTTTTTATTCTCAGTCTGGGAGGGCTCTGACGCTCTAACACTTGGCTACTACGATGCATTTGACACCGTCTATTGCCCTAAGAGACGTCTTATAGACCTTGGTTGTCCAAGAACCTATAAGAAATGGCTGGGCTGGCTCATCGTATTGTCCACTGACGCCATCCCGGCGGTAATATTATTTGTTCTTCTATGTGCCGGTTACTTCCTCGGAATCAGCTCTATCCTGTTTTTCTTTATGGGGGTTCTTTTGCTACTGCAGTTGAACACACTTTTCTTTCGCGTTTGTGATGCGTGCGATCATTGGGGGAACTATAGGTTCCTGGACGGGAAAACTTGTACCAGCAAATCCCTCGGAGTGATGATGTGTGTTCTGAATGGACCAGAAGGCGAGCTGTTCTTAACCTTCATTGAGGTGGTGCTCTATGATCACTACGAAAGGTGTCGTTGGTTTAACACAGCGGAGAAAACGGGCTGCGCATGTTGCACTTTAATTCTTGCTTTTACTCCACCCGATAACAATGTGTAATGCGCTATAAACCACTCTTTATAGTTGCCGCGCATTTTCTTAAGAGTATGTGTAGAACATGATAATTTATCAGAGAACGCTCCGATTGATTTTATGAATCTTGATGCCATCAGATGAATGAATATCCAGGTAAAAAAATCGAATAAGATAAGACTCAGCAATGTATCGAATCATCCGCTTCTACGACTCTAGCAATTAAGCCCTTGACATGAAATAAAAGTGGTCATATAGCATATTTGTGGATCAGTCTTTAGTTGACAACATAACACCATAAGGCTACTCTCACAATGTCCAAGTCGACAAGGCACTTTTCAATGCCCAACCATTGACCTTGTAAAGGCTGCTGATGATAAAAACCTTTTATGGTGCAGGGAATGGAAACTGCGAAAGCGAGGACGCATCAGTACGCCCATGCTGCCTACAGGCGATCTAAGTAGATGAGTAAGCCCGTCTGCAACATACCGAGATAGCTTCACTGAACATTGCTTCTCTCTTCAGGGTTCCGAAAGGGCACAGTGCGAGATAGTGCTTCGCCAACTTCAGTAGGACGCGGCGACGGTGCAATTGATGCCTTCTTGGTATATTCTAAAAATAGCACTAACACATCCTCCTCCTCAGGAGTGACGGCTATTGGACAGTAAATAGATACAAGCTACTCCTGGATACCCGCATGGCGATGTACTTGATATTTAGGCCTGCCAAGGGTAGCATATTCATTCCAAGGCTGGTCCGATGTCTCAGCATTGCTGCTGATGCCTTCCTGATTTTGCTACTGGCATGGAATGTTGTTAACCTCTGTTATCCGTTTTGGAGCCGCACCACTTTTGTTTCCATTTGGGTTGGTTTCGTTTTGCATCCATTGCCCTTCATTTTCGTTGATTGCATCATTCTTCGGTCATTCGTAGCTGCCAAATTCCATTCCACAGACAGAAATATTTCAACTAAAGTCAATCACCTCAGACATTTCGGGTTTTTGTTTTCAGTCTGGGAGAATCCTGACTCTCTCTCCCTGGCATTGTATAGTCCGTATGATAAATGGCATTGTCCGAGGAGACGACTCGTCAGTCTTTACTACGACAAAGAATATGGTAAATGGCTTGGCTGGCTCATCGTCGTGCTCACCGATGCCATTCCGATAGTAGTACTGGCTGGGTTCTTCAGCGCTGGATACTTTCTCGGAATTGGTTCCATTGTATTTTTTGTTATGGGCTTTATCGTTGCAGCGCAGCTGTACACGTTTCTCCTTCGAGTTGGCGATATCAGGTCTCGCTGGGAAGATGGGGTGTTTCTGAACGAGAAGAAGTGCACAGTCGAATCTCTGGGCGCAATGATGTGCATCTTGAGAGGACCTGAAGACGAACTCTTTCTCACGCCGATAGAAGTGGCGGAATATGACAACGATGTGCGACATCCGTGGTTTTTATTAGCTAATCGAGTGAGCTGTGGATGCTGCAGTTCAATTTCAGACCTGGTCCTACCTGGGGAGAATGTATGATGTAATATAGACAACGCTTTATAGTCGCTGTGCACTTTAGCAAGAGTGCTTGTAGAGCACAATGTCATATCAGAGGATGCTCTGATCGTTTATATGGATCTTGATAGCACTAGATGAAGAGACAAGCAGACTCTTGGATTTGGAATAGACCGAAAATTAAGAATCCGATCTGGAGGACCCAGAAATGCCGAGTTCAAACTAGTTGGTATAATTTGGATTAAATAAAATAGCGGCAGCAAGCTCACGACTCAATATTTGGGCTTGAGTAACTGTGACCTAATGATACCCTAATGCATTGAACTATCGATTTCACGACCACTACTTTGTCTCTCGCAATCAATCTTCAAACGACTTTTATGTATTCAGAACAACATTTACTTGACTATATACTGTTGCACGATTGACGCAATACCTTATCATTACTGTTAGTGAATATTTACTTTGATTAATGTTCTAAAATGAGCCTGATTCATGCCCGTTCCATTTAATATCGTGCTATAGGTCTATTAGGGTCGCTTTTGTTTATCCCGACTTGTCAAACTGATATATTTACCGATCAACATCTCAGAATGATCGAATTAACACGTGCAAAGGTCTTTTTGACTATAGATTCAATGTCTTTTAAGACACACATTGCTATTAATGGTTTTTTACATTTGCGTCAAAACTTTCCAAACATCTGTAGCCCTCATGCACCTATAGACGCTTGGAGAGTTTTGACGCAACAAGTTATTTTTGACTCTAATTTCACAGGCCCACAAGCGACGTTTCTTAACAGCCGTTTCGTCAATGATGACCGAATAACAGACCTCATAATAATAGGGACTTTGAATGGGCTGCCAATAGAGTCTCAAAAAGGTCTATACAGGTTTTCGATTCACCTGGAAACCACATTACATTGCATGTCCCTTCAATATGTCACAGGCCGGGCTTGAAACGGGCACGTTATCTCCTTGGGCGTCTCCATGAAATTCAAGGACCATCTCGATGCGTTGTACAAATCACGGATTCTCAGAATAGTCGTAAATTAGCACAAAGATCTCACCAGGTTGAATTCGGTCTTCAGGCAGTAGTGCACATAGGCTACAATTCGCGTCCCTCTATCGAGCCCAGAGTTTTTTCATATGTACCTAACAAGGTCACTGGCCTTGTCGCCACGCAAGACGCGGCATAGTTTTAAGACGATTACGGTCTCCACAAACCATTCACGGCACCGCGCTGAAACGGTGGGATCTGTGAAGATCAACAAAAAGGCACGCCCTCGAAACGTTTCCACGTCCCGGAATGTGTCTTTGGAGAGGTATGCCGTTTGGAAGGCTTGATACGACAGCCATTGGCCTCTGTAAAGGCTGATGGTAGCAAACGCTTGCTGCAGGTCTGGGGCAGTGAGATGTGGGACAAAATGGAAGCGTCAATCCCTTGACCATATTGGTGAAATGCGATCTAGGGTTTAAGTAGGGTCGCATTCAATGTACCAATACTGTCTCCAAACACGAAACTCTGCACCGCAGTGCATCTGGCGGGCATAGCCTTGCGTATCTTTCAATCAACTTCAACTGTTTGCGACAGTGCCATCCATAGCGGCACCAAAGCACTGCAAGCGACAAAGCGATTGAACCAAGTCTGGCAATCAACTCCCACCAAGGTACGCCCAGGGCAGCCAAGATACTCAATTCCGGAGAGAAAGAGCAAGGAGACGATAATGGAGCACCGGTTTGTAGATTGCAGCTTTTCCAAGTTCTTTGTGGCCACGCGGAAAGCAGAGAGATCAGCAAAGATGATACCGATGATTTTTGCTAGTTGGTGCATGTTTGCTGTCGGGCCGTATCTATTGCGATATTTATAGGCAACAAAGAGTCGACTCAAACAAGCCAAATTGCGTTTTAATGTAAACGATTGGGCGGATTCAGAGTCCGACGTACACAAGCCCCGCATTATAAAAACCATAAAAGCCGGTCACTATTGTTTTCAAAGTTAACCGCCTATGTATCTTTGTATTGACCCCTATGGAGCTGCTCTTCCAACAGGAACTTTTTACAATGCGACCAATTCTTAGATTTGTTGTATAATCAATTATATAGACGTCAGTAGCAGCTATCGGAATAATTTGCTCTCGTGATCGGCTTCTGAATCGCTCCACGAAACCCATTGTAAAGGCGCCTCCCAAGCGGCCCGAAATTTGACTTTGCAGTCAATTGACGTCGTCTTGGCATAGTCGAAATAGCACGACACATCCTTTTCACAAGGAAGATTACTGGACAATAAATGGATTCTGGCTACTCTTGATTACCTACCTGACAACGTGCGTGGCATTGAGGCCTTCAAGGGACAGTGTATCCATCCAAAATCTAGTACAGTGCTTCAGCATTCCTGGTCTTATTACTGGAATGGAGTGTTGTTAATTTGTCATGTCTCTGTTGAAGCCGGACCACCTTTGTATCTGTTTGGACCAGCATCGTCTCGCATTCATTCTTATTATGTTTCATTCACCGTGTCATAATCCGTTCACTTCTAGCCGCTAGATTTTGACCCACTGATCGGCACTGGAAAGACTGTCAAAGCCACTTAGTATCGCGAGTTTCTATCCTCAGTCTGGGAGAACCTTAACTCTTGTACATTATAATCCGTATAATAAATGACATTGCTCGAGTCAGTACAACAAGTTTCAAGCTCCAATGGCTGCAGCGTAGCTATGTGTACATCTTGCAAGGGCTGATAGTTAGTCATTTCAATTAGTTGGCTCAAAGCAATATCATTTTCTTTGTTTTTGATGATCTATCGATTGCTCATCTTTGACCGGCAATACCGCTGCCGTCTCGACCGCCACTTTGGTCCACGGGGCAACCTTCCTGACGAGGACAGTATGTCTCTCCTCCTCGGCCTCTGCCATTCCCTCCGCGGCACTCTCCGGAAATTGGCACCCTCCCCCTCCTCGTCCTTTTCTTACCGCACCAACCGATACCGCCTGCATTACTACGAGTCGCCCTCTGGATGGCGGTTTGTGATGCTGATGGGTGGGCCGACCGGAAGCTGTGTCTATGCGGGTACGACTGTAACCGAGACGACGGCATTGAAGACGTTTTATGCTGGGCCTTTTGTGGACTGGGTGGTGAAAAATCCAATGGTGGCTCCTTTGGATGGAGAAATGCTAGGGCCGGGTGGGTTTACGGCCAAAATGGAAGAGTTTTTTGCATTGCCCATATTTATCTCCTAAAATGGGCCGTAGAGACCAATCCTTGTGTACAATAAACATCCAAATCCCAATGTTAGGGTGAGGCGGGTTTACGGCCAAAATGAAAGTTTTGCATTGCTCGTCTTTATGTCCTAAAATGGGCCATAGGATCCACCCTTGTGTATAATAAACATTCAAATTCCACTTGGGATCCTGGGCATGGGCTTAATGTTCACAGGTTTTTATTACATCCTTAGATCTGAGGGCTGGCAGAGATTGTCTCCTCAGAGGCCAATTTGGCATATTGAGCAAAGTTCTCAACAAACAAAGCGGCCACCTTACTCCGAGTCTCCTCAAACAACGACTCGTCCTTCCAAGAGCGTTCGGGGTGCAGTATCTCGGAGGGCACGTTCGAGCAGGTCTTTGGAACGTGGAGATTGAAGATTGGATACAATTCATACTCTGCCTGTGCCAATTCTCCCGAATGAATGGCATCAATGATGGCACGGGTATACTTGAGAGGACAGCGTGATCCCACACCAAACTTGCCGCCGCACCAGCCAGTGTTGATCAGCCAAGCGTCGGCCTGGTGCTTGTGCATGCGATCAGCCAACATTTCGGCATATTTTGTGGGGTGCCACACCAGGAAGGGCTGACCGAAGCAGGCGGAAAAGGTGGCCGACGGTTCTGTGACGCCGTCTTCAGTTCCAGCAATCTTGGCCGTATAGCCGCTGATGAAATGGTACATGGCCTGTGCAGTAGTCAGTTTTGAGACGGGGGGCAGCACTCCAAAAGCATCACAGGTTAACATGATAATGTTCTTTGGATGCCCAGCAACACATGGAATCTTTGCATGCGGAATGTGCTCAATGGGATAGGCGCAACGGGTATTCTCCGTAATACTCTTGTTGGTATAGTCAACCTCGCGAGTGACGGGATCATAGACAACATTTTCCAACACTGAACCAAAGCGAATAGCATCAAAGATTTCAGGCTCCTTCTCGTGGCTCAAATCGATGCACTTGGCATAACACCCACCCTCAATGTTAAAGATTCCATTGTCGCTCCAACAGTGCTCGTCATCGCCAATCAGATTGCGTTTGGGATCCGCAGAGAGAGTGGTCTTTCCTGTGCCAGAGAGGCCAAAGAAGAGGGTGACATCGGCAGGATCCGAGCCAACATTGGCACTCGAGTGCATAGACAGGATCCCTGCCTTGGGCATCAGATAATTCATCACGGTAAAGACTCCCTTTTTCATCTCTCCCGCATACTGAGTGCCCAAAATGACTAAAGCGTGAGGAATGCCCAGACTTTACCCATTTCGCGCTTTTTAAAGTTAATGGCCACGCTGGTGGGACTGGTCATTCCGGTAGTGTAGCGATTCGCCGGGAACTCGCCAGCGTTCAGAATGGTAAAGTCGGGTCTTCCAAAGTTTTCCAATTCTTCGTCGGTGGGTCTTATCAACATGTTGTGCATAAACAATGCTAAAGGGTCTAAGACTATACCATACTTTGATACCGTGGTAAGCACGTGCACAAATGACGCGGATCTTGATGCGATGTTCGGGGTCCCATCCGGCAAATCCGTCAAACACATAGATCCTCTTTCTCGTCTTTAGATAATCCACCGATCTCTCATGGTTCACCATGAATGTATGCTCGTCCATCTTAATGTTTACGGGACCCCACCAAACATCTCCTGCGCTGCCCTCTTCGTCCACAATTCTCTTGTCTTTGGGGCTCCTTCCTGTGCGGCTTCCACTGAATGTTGCCAGTGCTCCCGACAGAGTTATGACCGTGCCCTCTTCGTACCGCAGCGCGTCCTCGTAGAGAGTGGCGACGCTGGAGTTGCGGAAAACACGGCTCGTGTCGAGACCGGTTTCGTGACTAAGCATGTCGTAGAGTTCCCGGAGGCGACTGGGAGACATGGCACGGCTATGGGGTTTAGTGGACTCCAGTTTGATAGTTAAGAAGACAATCTTATTTAGTTTCATGCACTCTGCCATTTATAGTAGGAATGTCTGCTGCTGATAAACATTGATTTATTCTTAAAAGTACCAGTGTTGTGCGCCTAGAGCAACAGCGGGATGACTGTAATGGAGATTATAAAGGAAATTAGGGATATGGGGCCAGCCACTGTTAAAAAGTCTCTCTGGGCGAGAACGGCGTTGCCATCCCCATCCGTAGCTGACATTAGTGCCATGTTAGTCAGGGACGAAAAATGAAAGATCATTCCACTGCAGGTGGCCGTCACGGCAGCCATGAATGTTGCCCGGTCCTCTGCAATGTAATTCACCACTATTGGCATGAAAACCATGCCTGCAATAGTGTGTGACTTGATAGTCGAGGCGAGAAAGAGGCAGGCACTGATGATGAAGAGTCTGATGAGAGGCGAATGTCCTTTGAGGAGAGCAGAGAGTTCAACGGTCAGCTCCTGAAGGAGACCCGAGGAACGAACTACCTCGACCAAGGCCAAGGCACCCATCATGAATAGAATGAAATCCCACGGAATTTTGTGCAGATCGGGAAGAGTCAGAATGTCAAGTGCAAAGAGCAGGATAATTGGGATAAAGGCAATGCAGCCCATTCCACCAAGGTATGCCTCGGTCAAGGAACTGGTGGCCCATAATACGACAGTTGCAAATGTGATCCCTATAGCAGTGTACAACTTCCACTTTGGCATAGATTCTTCTTTGGGTGAATCTACTAACACTGGGACCGATTTCCGTTTGGGCAATGCAACGCTTCCCAGGTCGTAGTGCCAGCAGATATAGAACCATCCTACGAAAATGCTGAGATATGCGCAAGGAACTGTCGCCCTCATCCAAATCCACCATGTCAACCCCATTTCTTCTGGAGCGAGTGTATACATGAAAACACTCTGTCCACTACTGACTGGTGACAAGTAACCTCCGAGGTTGCATGACACGGCCACACCCATTAGGAGCGCCTTTGAATAACGACCCTCTAGCATCCCATCCATCCCACTCAGCAGCATTTGGGCAAAGATTGCACAGCTGGTGTTGGCCAGGCCAATGCACATGGTGAGAGAGATGATCATGAGGACGAGGAGGAAAAGTGTGGGTGGCAGCTGGACTGGTAGTCGCGGTTGACGACGAAGGAGACAGTGAGCAATGCAGAAAGAGGCCAGAAGAACCGGAATGACCGTTCCAAGCATCACTGACAACAATTGCTGCATGGCAACTGGGGCATACAATACTTTTCCCGACTCGTCCAACATTATCTGACCTACAACCCCAAATAAGGGGATGAGCAGTGCAGTGACAAAGAGGGGCAATGCGTTGCTGACCCAAAGAATGATGACGCCGATTAGTAGGGCGAAGCATCGGTTTGCAGTGGGTGGATCGTATTTTGGCCATGCCAGAATTAAACACGGCACCAAGACGGCCAGAACTAGACCCAATATCCGTTGCCATTTATATACGGAAAGTGTCGCTACCTGCATCTCATTAGTCTTCCCATGGAAATAGGCTCCTATGAACTTGAGGATGAGACGTCCAACACCCTTAACCAATCACCCTCGACTAGAACCAAACTTTATTTTTGTGGCTTACTGAATCTCATGCTCGCCCAGAAGAAGGTTTGGAATTCCGTCTCTGATTAAATAGATGTGTCCGCAGCCACGACAAGTCATTTTTCCATTTTTTACGCAATGCTAAAATATGAGCTGATCGGCTGGAGGATTACTTGAAATAGAACAGTATGCAGGATGCGTAGAGTCTCCTCGTCTGGTTCATCTGCTAGCTCTTCAGGCAGCTGCACCGACAATCCCAACTAAACGGTCAGCATACACCAGTCTCATACACTCTGCACCGTAGTCTTTAGAGCAGAATAGTCGAGTTTGCTAAGATAGGAGCACATAAACTCTTTGTTGTATTCCGACTCGCGCACTTCCAGCTCGACTTCTGTGAGCGCCAGCGGAAAGTTGTCTGTCGTGCAGTTCTTGACGTGGCACTGCAAAAAGTTGTGAGTGAACAGACGCATCCGGTCGACCAATCAGAGATTCTCTAGAATGAGGGTCTTTATTCAGGGTCTATTTTTTAGAATCGGGAGCATGATTGCCCGGTGGCTGGTGTTGTCCTGCCTGTGGGGGCATTACCGGAGAGGGAGTCATATGATGGGGCGACATTACCGGAGAGTGAGCCATGTGATGGGGCGACATTACCGGGGAGTGAGCCATATGATGAGGCGGTATCATTGTGGTTGGCGGCATCATCATTGGGGATTGCATGCGATGAGCTGCGCCGCTGGCTACGATACGCTTCCACTCGCGTCTATCTTGCATTACCCTACAGGTTAACGATATAATAAAAGAGATACGCGAGCCGGGGACAACAGCAAACGGCAGCGGTAGTGTCATCTTCAGGCTCTTTGTTCCGATGATAGTTCTGGATATGACGCCGCACACGATAAGCGCCCACGCCAGGGACCAAACACGACTAAACATGAGAAATACCATCCGACATACAGCCCAATTGAAGGATTGGCCTTCCATGCGACCAACTAGCGAGCCCACAGAGCACGGCAGACAATACCATGTGTAACAGCACCCGCCAATGTCCTCTGTGCATCCAAAAAAGCCCGATCCATAGTCACGCCGATCAAAACAGTCAAACATTGCTGTACTAGTGGGATGGGCTCGTCCTTAATTCCAAGGCGCGCCGAGAGTTGATTTCAATTGGTGGGCTGCATGTATTGTCTATCAGTGTTCATTGGTGCGCAGCAGCGACGAGTACGAGCTGGAGCACCTGAAATATTAAAAGTTAATAGGATGGGTAATTAGAGAAGCCGTCAATTTATGGCAAAGTGTATACGCATTTAGATTACACCATAGTAGATAGATGTTTAGATTGCACCATAGTGGGTAACTGTTTAGATTGCACCATAGTAGATAGATGTTTAGATTGCACCATAGCGGGCAACTATTTAGATTGCACCATAATGGATACGTGTTTACATTACACGATGGCAGTGCTAAATACAGAGACTAACTTTATTGAGAAGTGGAGGGCGGCTGAACCGCCATTGGGGGAGCACTGCTCTCTGGTGGAGTCCCTAACCGTTTCCATTCCCGATAATCTTGCATGACCCTACAAATCAGCACACTTTCAAAAACTTACGAGCAGCAAGGGAAACATTTCGCAGCAACCATAGAATCATCCTCCGTTTCTTTCGTCATATGCATAGACTGAATGGTTCGACGAGCACGATACGCTCCCAAACTGGGGCAGCAACATGAAGGGACGTTACAAGCTTCACCGGACATTTGGCCAACCAATCTGCTGGTGGCACAAGGCAGGCAGCAGCAGGTGAAACAGCAAATCTGAATATCGCTAAAGCATGAGAAGAAGGAAGTCTGGTAATCGTGTCGTTCGATAAAGTCTAACATGATGCCAAGAAGAGAGTCGCAGATGATTACATAAGTATGTGTAATGCGCCATTGGATGGAATATAAGCTGGCGAATCACCATTGCCAAAGCACAACATGGTTGGTTATAACCTGCCCGGACCTATTAGTGCTGAATACCATGGTTGCATACCATTCATGCACCAGTGAATATATCCACAAGTAATATATCGGGGCATGTTATTGTTCTGGAAGCCCGCATAACATGGACGGATCAAAGAGGGGCTGTTGGACAGTGATAAGTGGCGGGTCAGCCCGCGTTTAAGGAATATTTGTTATGCAGTTAATTGATCACTATTATACAACTGACCTCGACACACGATAATAACAACCCTCGTTTAGTCTGTACGTATGTTATTGTAACACCACCGAACAGACAGTACTAATTTATGATTGGTGGTCCCTATTCCAAAGTACCATCTCATAGGAGGACATGTTGAAGATAGTAAGGGTGGGAACCTATAAAAGGCGCCACCGACTTTAATAAATTACTTCAACCCTTCGACAGGGGCTGTGTGCATGAAACTCTCTATTATAGTATCACCTCTGGTTGGAGCCTCTCTGTGTCCACCGTATAGTCAAAATGAGGCCGGAAATGCCACTCGCGAGTTGGTCTTGAATGAGTGCCCGCCCACTCCGCGTCGCTACCGCTCTGTCACTGACAACCCGGCTATGCACTTCAAACCATACCATGAGCAAGTAGGACCAGTACCGCCCCTAGATCTGACCGGTTACGAAGCGACACGTATGTCTGGAAGCGCACAGTTCTGTGGCAACCACCTCACCTGGCTGAAGAATGCATGGGGTGGAGAGACCACAGTGGTCGATTTGCGAATGGAGTCGCACGGCTTCTTGGACGACCAGGCAGTGGGGTTATTCTGCCCTCGAAATTGGGATCGACTACATACAAAGATGGATGACCTTACAAAGAACGAATTAGACGACTTTAAGAAACTGGCTGGCCAACACAGTGCGATTGTTTATGAAAAGCCCCACGACTCGGAGAAAATACAGAACAGAACCCAACTGAAATTCACCACAGCCCGAACCGAAGGATCACTTCTGGAGGCTGGGAACGTCAAATATGTGCGGATCTACATGCCGGACCATCGTCGCCCGCGGGATAGAGAGGTACAGCAATTTGTGGAACTGAATGAATCCGCCTCGACCTGGCTGCATTTCCACTGCAAGGCAGGAAAGGGTCGTACAACTATGGCTATGATAATGCGTGACATGCTGATCAACCATCAACTCCCTGCTCAGACGCTCATTCAGCGTAACAATGTGTATGGACGACTGAACTTGACCGATATTGAAAAGATGCGGGGAACATACAAGGAACATTGGGTGCGCGAACGAGTCGCCTTTCTCTACATGTTCTACGAGTTTACTAAAACCCGCCATCCCAATCTGAGCTGGTATGACTATCTTGGACAACAAAGTGAACGGTATGGAGCGCAGATGGTCCAATCTCTGGGATCCATAACTTGCACTAAACCAGTCAAGTTGATAATCGCTGGTATTGAAGATGACAGCTAAAATGGGGTTTAGATGTGATTATAAATAGATAAGGCAGGTACCATGATAAACAACTAATAATAAATGCATTAACAAGACTAATTTCTATCATATTGAAATGATTCATATCGTGGAGAAAGCCGATCATAAATGTGTCACGTAGTAGGGTAGGATGATATTACAGACTTTTTCAGGCGGGAAAGGGAGGGGTTTGTTTACTGCTAGTCATATAATAGTATGGATACACATCTCACTGGCCTCAAATACCCAGCAACTAATCAACCCTCTACGTCGTAAATGGACCACCAACGTGTGATCTATGCATTAATTCGGTTAGAAAAAGAGCGATTCTTGGTCCTTTAAATGACGTTGCTCAACAATGGTGCGAGTAAAGGAAGAGAAGAAGTTGCCAATAAAGACGACGGCATGGATGCAGAGCAACTGATCCATAATGCATGTTTCAATGGGATCCAGCTCAATATCATTGATTTCGGAGAGAATGACGGTGCGGATGCCCAGGATGGACAGGATTTGTCGTAGACGCTGCAGATTGGGGTCATTGGTGGCCAGAAACCAGGGAACATGACGCTGTCGTTGACTCTTCTGGATACTTCGAATACGCTGGGCCAAATACCGCGGGGTTTGATAACAGGCACGCAGAATCTCAGACTCTTGTGAAGCCCCCATACCTTCATCGTAGCATTTCTGGGCATAATCGCCACGTCGCAAATGTACGGCATGATGGACCCCCAAACGCCGATTGAGGGCGGCGGCATGACGAAGGAGATCGGGATGGAATGCCATTGCAGCAGTAATTTTTCGATAGAGCGGATCATGCAGCTTGTTTTGGTAGGAACGGGCGGGGAATTCCAAGGGCCCCGAAAAGCTGTACATCCAAAACATGGTGCCCAGACTCAATACGCGATCGCGATCATACCGTCGCAAATAACGGTCAATGTCGACACGTTCAAAGTAGAGCGGCACATAGACAGGAAGGGCGGCAATCTTTTCGTATTCGAGATTGGCAATCCAATGGAAATAGTCGCCCATTTGTTGGGGAATGACGCGCACTGATTGACCCAAACGACGCATTAGTAGGACACCCACACGACGAGTAAGGGCGGTGAAGGAGTCAAAGGGCACAGTACGACAGGGCAATGTTTGCAATGAATCGACGTCAAAGTATCGCCCAAAGGGTCGCCACTCAAACTCGCGCGGTTGGAAGATGCGTACAGTGTGGGCCAATCGGACTTGCAGTTCGGGAGGAAGAGTTTTGCGGAATCCGACAGGCGGAATAATTAATGTACGATTGAGAAAGTGTGCTACAGCACAGGCCGACTTGAAGCCAACCAATTGGTTGTTGAATTGCTCCCACGGCAAATGAATCAGATACTTTTCATCCTTATTTGGTGCAGCCATGGTTACTTTTGTCGTTTTGGGTCGCAATCCGTCAAAAATGTAGCGAAAGATTTGAGAAAATTCTACCAAATCCACGTGCAGATCCTGGTTGCGCCAATAGTCCTTGCTGCTTTGAGACGTCCAATCCACCTCTACTCCGCCTGGACCTGGAAGATTGGGGACAGAACAAGAAGCACGTGGACATTGCCAGATTGCATAATGTACCCCCAGAGTGTTGGCCAAGTTCTGATAGATGCGTTTTCGGAATCCATATGGAAACAATTCTACCACTGTAGCTCCATTGCGCATGAACAAAATGTGGGACAATGCTGCACCATGCACGGCGATCATAATGTCGGCCCGCGAGACGATTTGAATCTGTTCTTTTAAGGAATGATCCTCAAACGCCACTACCTCCAAAGACACGGGATATCTTCTAATCACGTCCAATACCTCGGTGAGATTGAGGATCCGACGACGAGTGTCCCTACGTACCACCAAAACCACCCGGGGGGCTGACAATGGGCCTTGTACTCTTAAATTAAGAAGATTTGATGCAGTAAAATTGGAATATCTAAGTGAAAAGTCACGAAAAGAGACTTCAGGCGTGATTTCAGGCGTGATTCCAGGCGTAATTCCAGGCATAATTTCGGGCGTGATCTCGGGAGTGATTCCACGCACAAATTTAAAACTCTTTTCTTGAATCCATCGTCGCACAATGCTGGAAAAATAGTTATAGGTGGAAGAACGCAGAGAAGTATTTGCATCGGGATAGGAAAACTCTATTTCCTGTAGCAATGCGTTCCGCGATAATCCCAACACTGCAATTCGGAAACGAATCGGTTGGGTTTGGTCCACAAGCTTTGTGATCGGTTTAGCGGGATGGAAGGAACGAAAGAGATGATAGTGTCCGGTACGGGGGAGGTTAGTGTCGAGAAGAATGACATTAATGCGAGAGACGGGGGCTGGTGCTACGGCATTCCATTCGTACAGAGAGAATAAGGCGGCTGTTCCTGCATAGAGTGTGCGGAAAAAGTTGCGGGGCCACAAAACGGAAAAAAGGATGGCAGCCTCTTCCAGTACCATGGCGGGGAGGGGCGATTCCAACGAAGGACGCACATAGACGGGATGCAACTCTCGATTAGGCGTCCATTCTCGCTCCTGTCTGATTCTTTGCAGCGCCTCCTCCACTGTCGGACCATCAATAGTCCCCTCGGCTGCAAACGTCCACGTGTCCAAGTAAAAGTACTCGCTGGGGGATCCGATCCCGGGCTGCATAAAGGCTCCACTCCATTTAATTACTGTGCTCCAATCTCGCACATGTACCGAAAACCCCTCGCCAGGCACATACATTAGATTTCCAAAGAGACAGGTGAGGGCTGTCCGGTCGCAGCGCACCCAACCCTCCGAGGACACTGTAACGGGATCGGGACGCGTGTGGAAGCTCTGTGTCACACCCAACGAGTCTATTGGAAGATCACTTTGCGAATCCTTGAACAGTGTCTGCAATGGAGCCTTGAGCAAACCCAATATCCGCAAGGTTGCCAATGTTCGCAGTATTTGGAGCGTTCTTAAGGAATCTTCTATTGACCCCCATCCCATCCACTCCTCCTCCTCCAATTCCCATTCTTGTCCTCCCACCCACCAACAGATTAGCACGCCCAAGCCAATCGACAATAACCATCCACGCATTGTCCCACAGAGGTCCCTTACTGCATTTGTACAAGAAGAAATCCAACCGACCAATCAGCACGCCATGTTGCCCACTGTCATAGCTGCCGTGGTGGGAGGAGTGGTGCTGTTTTTGTGTGGAGTAAGCTGGGTGCTCGTTCCCCAGTCCCAGAACAGCGACGTCATCAAGACGAGCATAGTGTTGACGCTGGTGTGCTGTTATTTGATGTACATATGGTGGTAGTGGTGCTAATGTGCAGGTGGGTGACGACGTATATTTCACAAATACACGCGCTTGTGACGCCGGTGCTGAAAGTAGCTGACAGCCACTAGCAAGCGGCAAAGCGGGAGTTGGAAAGTAAAGAAAAGAAGGGATAGTGTGCTTGTGAGAGTTCTGGACAATGATTTAATAGATGTCTTATATTTGCACTTGTTAAGGTGTGGAAACTATTGGAGCTATTTAGGGTGATCCAGGGCGTTCCAGAGTGGTTCAAAGTGATTCAAAGTGGTTCGAAGTGGTTCGGAGTGGTTCGAAAGTTTAATATTTCACTCATTCGTCCTTTGTTTATTCTTCACCTGCCCCCTTCATACCACTTTACTCCTCCCCCCCCCC
>MTSL01000085.1:2978-22130 GCA_002794465.1 Paramicrosporidium saccamoebae | reverse complement strand
TGGATCGCTTTGCTGGGTATTTGAGGACAGTGAGATGTGTATCCATACTATTATAGGACTAGCAGTAAACAGACCCCCTTCCAGTCCATACTATTTATCCCCACTACGCGGCAACTAGAAGACCTATTATGGCCACTGCTTAGTACATTACTAGAGGCCCGAGTGTAACCACCGTCTACTTTATTACTCGAGAGCCTCAATGTGAAGAGTATCCTTTTCCGTTCCAGGCGCCATCATGATCCTCGGCAGTGGATTCTCGGCAGACGGGATGAATGTTGGGTATGGTGGGGGAGATTTGGTAAAAATGGGATTCTTTTTCGAGTCCCACACTTGGATCTGTGTGCCTTTGTGTCCTGCCACACTGCCCCTCACAAACAGACAATTAAGGGCATTATCCACTTTGATCACCCTCAAAGCCTTTTGTGTCGCCCAATGCCCGCCCATCCGGCCTGCCATTTTTTTTCCTGGAAACACGCGGCCAGGATCCGTTCTTCCACCTGTCGCTCCAAGATGACGATGGGATAGGGACACACCGTGGGAAGCGGGCATACCTTTAAAGCCCCAACGCACCATGGCCCCTTGAAAGCCCTTTCCTATGGAACGGGATCGGACATCCACATATTGGCCAGGCTGGAAATGAGCCGCATAAATTGCGGTTCCCGCTGGCAACAATGCAGACTGTGAGACGGAAAAGCCACGCACAGCTAGCTTTGGCTCCACCATGGTCGTCTCGTAGAGTTTTTTTTGCGCGGGATGCAGCTGCTTGACGCTCTTCTCGCCTGCACCCACTTCTTGTATTAATGCGTCGCCCAGTGGAAAGTTGCGCACCACCTGACAGCCGGCGAGGGAGAGCACAGTGACTGGATGACGATGGCCCCATTCATCAAAATGGGACAGCATTCCTAATTTAAAGCCAACAGCCCCGACTCTGCGGAATTTGTTGCGCCATTGTCGTTGTTTCAGTTCCACCGGTGTATGAGTGGCAAAGCCAGTAAACTGAATGTGGGTGCTCACGGGGAGAATATTAAAGCTGGCGGACATGATATGAGGACCAATGGACAGGACATTCCGGTTGGAAAGTACTGGACAGGACTTGCGGAGTAAAATCATGCTCGCATGGGTCAGCATCACCTACTACCTATTAAGGCAAATATTTGAGGAATTGTGCATGCAATACAATTATATTATCACAAACAAGCATCTGTCTTCTAGTCTGTAGCATCCCGGCTTGGTGCAGAGTGGACCGGGATGATACGGTATCCCATCATGGCGCTCTGGAACCGCCCCCTTTTCCGTCGCATGCATCCCTACACAGATTTGATGCGCCTCGATAAGCCCATCGGCTCCTGGCTGCTCTTTTGGCCCTCTGCCTGGTCACTCGCCTTTACTCCGCCCGTCAGCTTGCCTCTATTAGCGCTATTTGCCACGGGAGCGGTGGTAATGCGTGGGGCAGGGTGTACAATAAACGACCTATGGGATCAACGGATTGATGCACTTGTCGAGAGGACGCGAAAAAGGCCGTTACCAGCGGGGAGGCTGAGCACCCGTCAGGCAGTGGTGTTTTTGGGTGCGCAGTTATCAGTGGGACTTGTCATTCTACTGCAGTTGAATTGGACAAGTGTTGCTGTCGGCGCTGCATCTCTGCTACCTGTGGCGTTGTATCCGCTAATGAAGCGTGTCACATACTGGCCTCAATTCGTCCTTGGTCTCACATTCAATTGGGGAGTATTATTGGGCTGGACAGCGCAAACCGGTACCCTCCAATTACCCGTTGTCCTGCCTCTTTACTTGGCTGGCATTTCCTGGACAATGCTCTATGACACCATATACGCCCTTCAGGACATTAAAGACGATCTGCAGGTTGGCGTCAAGTCGACGGCCATCCGATTCGGCGGGAACGTAAAGCGATGGCTGTGCGGATTTGCGGCCGTCTCCATCAGCTCGTTCGTCGTTGCAGGGATGCAGCAAGGAATGTCATTATTCTACTATGCCGGTATTGCCGGTGCGGCCGTACACATGACATGGCAGATTTACACCCTTCGGCCCCATAATGTAGCCGATTGTCTTTCCAAATTCAAATCAAATCGGTGGCTCGGCGCCATTGTGTTTGCGGGGATCCTTCTAGACGCGGCAATTCCCTACGAAATTGCCCATTTAGTTTCCTTCAGGCCGTTTCTATAAACATGGAGCTGTCAAAGAGTATAAAAGGAGATGGCCAGGGTCGACTTTACACTTCCTTAAGTCAGGAGCCCGTCCACCTTGTGTGACATCCGTGACGGTGCTCTGTTACAAGGATGTGAGAGGAAGGAAGTCTGTGGTGGTCGTTTTGGCACCTGCAGACATACTCCAGTGTTCTCTGAGAGTTGGGTCGTTGGACGTGATGACGCTCCTTGGTTTCTAGGACACACATTTATAAATTATAAAATCAAAACCCAGAGTGGCCATTCGAGCCATTCTCTCTCGTAGCTACATGTACAAGTTTACACTCTCATAGGTTCCTTGTACTTTTTCATAATCCCCACCTTTATATATATTGCGCGGTAGCACCCCGGGGAGGAGGAGACAATGGCAGAGGAGAAACAAAAAGTGACTGAGGAAGACCTCGCCATGCCCGAATACGACGAGGATCCCGTACTCCTCCCACATATCTAACCTCTAGGAACTAGAAGCGATGAAGCGTCGAGTCAAGGAGATGGAGGAGGAGGCAGCCAAGCTGCGCGAAATGCAGGCTCAAGTCGAGAAGGAAATGACTATGGCTGGTCTCGAGTTTGGAAATTCAGCCGAGACAGACGCCCGGTCCGTGTACGTTGGAAATGTGGATTACGCAGCGACGCCAGAGGAGCTGCAGGCGCATTTCCAAGCCTGCGGGACCATCAACCGGATCACCATCCTATGTGACCGCTGGAGCGGTCAGCCCAAAGGCTACGCATATGTGGAATTTGCCGACCCGGCGCATGTGGCAAACGCCATGGCTTTGAACGAGTCGCTGTTTAGAAATAGGCTGATCAAGGTCACCTCGAAGCGGACCAATGTTCCTGGTTTTAACGCGAGGGGACGCGGACGTGGACGTGCCCGTGGTGGTCGCGCCCGCGGTTCTCGCTCACGCCGAGCACATTTTACTCCTTACTAAATTAGCATTTGCATGAATAAATTAGAAAAAGAAAACGCCATCGGCGATATTGGCTAGGATATTGACGTAATGTTGACCGCCACATTGACCGTGGTATTGAAAGTCGTAACTCTTTATCATCCCTACACTGTATTAATCACAATCCGAGATTGAGACTTTGTGCTGACGAGCGAGAGGATATTTTTATTAAAGGCGCCTTTCTATACCATCATTCTCACTAAGATTAATGGAATAGCTATCTTGCTCACCAACCGCGGGCGGATGCTGCCTAACAGACCTTTCTCATGCGTGAGAGCATTGTGTTATAATATAACTACGGATCAGGAATAAAGGGTCTTGTTACTAACCCCACAAGTATGTATTTGCTAAAGTATGTGACGCCTTTGCCCTTTCCCCGCCCGATTGTGGGATAGCTATTAGGATTACCAGTCGTAAGCGGATACTGTTTATCAGTCTCTCCTACACAATCGGTTATTTACAGTGCTTGATGGCGGGCCAACGTCTCAAATCGACGGTATGTGTACCCCACAAATGCTAGATCCTTTTGACGCACCAATGTTCCAGATTCAGGCTGGGCACTGGGAGGAGGATCATGTAGGGCAGCCTGGACATCTTCAACGGGAAAATGCGAAGTATCTGCCATTGACCGAAGTTTCGGGATAAATGGCGCATTTTCACACCGAATGTTCTCCCAGTCAATGCCGGCAAAGAAGGGATGCTGCTTGATCTCATCTGCACCTAGTCTTCCAAGTCGGTGCTCTGCATCACACATTAATCTTCTCACTAGATTTTCCGCTGCCGGACTGATGAACGCTTCTGACGGGAACACCAAGTACTCCTTCCAGCGTAGAATTTTTTGGTAAGTTTCCGTGTGACTCTCAGAGCAAAAGGGGGGATAGCCAACCAGCATTTCAAACATAATGGCCCCCAATGACCACCAGTCGCACTCTTTCCCATAGCCTCGATTTTGGAATACCTCGGGAGCAATGTAATCTGGTGTGCCTACGGTAGAATACGCAAGCTGCCGTCGGTTCTTCTTCCAAGTGCCGAGACTATCACGATTCGACAATGTCAGATCAATTTTTTTGCTGTCCAGCAATTCCTCCGATCCGCTCTTGCTTGCCCTCGATTTGCTGCTGAGGCCTTTGAGCAGTTTCTGGTAGTAGACGGAATCGTGAGTTTTATGAAATCCAGTTGACAGTCCAAAGTCAGTGAGCTTGACGTGTCCCCTCGAATCGAACAGAATATTGTCGGGCTTAATGTCACGATGCACAAAGCCCAGTTTATGGACCGAATCAATGGCCAGGACGCACTCGGCCATGTAAAATCTGCACATGTCCTCTGGGAAAATGTCCAATTTGATTAACAGACTCATCATGTCGCCCCCAGGAAGATATTCCATGATGAGATACAGATAATTGTTATCTTGGAATGAGTAATACAGTTGGACCACCCACGGCGATTCACTCTCTGCCAGCAAGTCCCTCTCCGCTTTGATGTGAGCCAGCTACAATCCATCAAGCCACAACGACCCGATATACCTGATCGTGCTTAATCATCTCAGTCTTTCTCATCACCTTCATTGCGTACAACTTTCCATTGTCAATCTTTTGCACGAGCCGCACTGTCCCAAACGCGCCCTTTCCGATAACTTGCAGTGTCCTAAAATCGTCGGCGCAAATGCGAATCCGCCTGGCGCGCAGAAAATCCGACTCTTTCTTGCGAAATTGCTGTTCATGCCATTTGCGTTTATCGTGGGACAGGTCCGTGACGCGTTCCTCAAATTTCAAACTCCTACCGTTGTTGGTATTTTGCAAAGCTGTACCGTGATTCGCGTTCCTTGGCTTGCTGTACAATGGATTGATAGTATCCCTCCATCCGGAGCTTCAAAGCTGCCGACTTTTCCAAACTCTGCTTGGATGGTTCCTGCATGTGATGATAGACTCGGCGCCAAAAATAACTTTACGCATTAACTACAAAAAGCTCTTCAATGGAGGGTTTATGAGCGAGGGGAAACAATGGGAGAATGGTGAAATGTATGGGCAAGATACAACAAAAGATAAACGATCGAGGAATGGCTACTGACGCGCGGTGAAGCAATTTGTGTTCAAGAGGTGACAAATTCTATTTAGAGCATAGTCAGACGAAAGGATTCACTCTATAAAAGATATTATACCCCACAAAAACAGCTCTCGTTAAGCGTGCGTGATAATATAGTTCCTATATGCAAAAAGGGCCCCTACGCCCCACACCCTGCACCATACACCACGCACTATACACAACAAAAACAATGCTATTCATTTTGGTGCTTACGCAATCTCATACTAGTTTGGAGGGCTGGTGAGCGGGGAATGGTCAACGGTTTTTCTGACGGCTTTAGTTGCACGGGAGCGTAATGATGAATCGGCTGTGCTTTAGGCACTAGGCTTTTTCGCAATTCGCGCAATTCTTCCTTTTCTCGCTCCATCCGTAGGTGGGACTGTTGATTTTCAACGTCCGCCATTTCTTCTTCTTTTATGCGAAGTTGCTCATCAAAGTGACGACGCTGGCCTGCGCGTACGGAAGAGTGTAACATTACATCTGCGGGCTGAGTTAGAGGTTTTGTAGATTTTTTGGGATAAAAGGGCATTGAATGAGGTGCAGGCCTCGCTTGGAACTCGCGTTCGTCTTTCATTCGTTCCTCTTCTTCTATGAGCCGTTCGTGCAATGCAGCTTGATGTTGTTCGTACCGCAAATCTGATTGCAGCATGAATGGCTCGGGCTTTGTCAATGGACGTAATTTAGGTTCTGGAACGCCCTAGAAATTAGTTCAATCTCAAGTCACGAGATACAGTGAAATGGTCCGGTTCGAAATGAGGAGCTGGCCGGGCGTGGAATTTTCTGGCTTCTTCGGCAGCTTCCCGTTCACGCTTCAATGTTTCCTGAAATCTTTTTCGTTTTTCCGTTGTAATGGCGTCACCAGGAAATCGAATGGGATGCGGTTCAGTTCTATAGTGTTGGATTACGGGAACAAATGGCTTGGAATGGGGCGCGGGTCGAGCCTTGAATGTTTCGGGGTGATCTTCCGAATTCTGCTCTCGAGCGATTCGTCTGGTTGGCTTACTGAGATTGGGAGACATTGGGACGGTCAACTTCATTTCCCTCTTTCGTTCTGGAATAGACTCTGTGGTTGTAAAGGGGGATGTAGAGATTGCTTTCGATCTGGCAGTGGTGGAAAAGTGAAAGTCTACCGGAACAGTAATCTTTGTCTTTTTCACATGGGGAACGCCAAAATTACCAGCTCCGTAAATCATTCTAGAGTCAACCGGCTTTGCTACAAACGGCTTGGCGAAATTTGCTTCCGCACTCCTAATATTAGGGAAAAATTAGGACTGTGTACGACAAGGTAGGTTTTTGACGAAGTTTTGTCATGAGCTTTGGGGACTCGGGAACTGTCAACTTTTTCTAAAAACATTAGTTTTGTTTCCCATGCCACCTCTGATGCTTTGACTGCAGCCAAGGGTCCCTTTATGCTCTTTTGCCTCGGCAGCTCGAAACTAACTCTCTTCTCCGACCTGGTCCTACTGGAGAGATTAAATTCCACCGGCATGGTCAGAGGCTTTGTAGATCGCGTAGGTAGCAGAGGGGCCGCAGTTTTCATCTTGACAATCATAGCTTTATCTGGCGTCCTTACGCGTCCAAGCGTCGCAACCTGTCTTGGCTTCTCCCTCCGAGTCATTTCGAACAATTTCTCATAAGAGGCCTGTTTACGCGTCTTGGGCGATGGTTCCGGGTCAAAGATATTGTCAGATTTCCGCTTGTCGGCACCAATAAGGGTGGGCGACTGTCCGCTTTCCATAAATTCGTGAGAATTGCGGGCTTCGCTATTCCGGCTCCATCCCTTGCGGTTCTGGGTTACAGTGGCGGGGACGCCGGGCGACTTTCCATCACTTCGAGGAGTGACACTATTACGACTCTTTGCACTTTTCGGTGTGGGCTGGGTAGAATGCGGTTTATCTACATCATTAATAGAACATTTAAACGGTACCAAACCAAGATTCTGATTTACCAACATCGGGAGAAGGGCCACCAAAATCGTAATATTGGGGCGCACTGAATTCGTATCGCTTATTAGACTTGCCGCTTTTTGGAGTGCCGGTAGCACGGGAGACACGGGGCGTGTCATTGACAGAAGGCATCGGACTTGGCGCCAACGTTACAACGGTAATTACTTTAGTCTTTGATGGTACTGTCAACTCTCCTGATAATGCCCGTCATGGTGTCCTTGCTGGTACGTGGATGTTTATATTTTTGCCTGCTTTTGGGCCTATTTTTCAGTCTGTATGTCATTTTGCATATTCTGTCAGTGTTCTTATCAATCTGCTTATTTTTCTTTTCAATCAGTGTATCTGCTCTTGTATTGCTGTCCTTGATTCTGTTGGTGTTCCTATCGGCACGTCTATGTCTGCATCTGTGCCAATCACGCAGCTGTTAATAATAATGCCCAGCTTGGATTATCCATATCACCCGACTTGTTGAGATAAACTTGACCCTGAAGATTCTGTTGGTTGCTTTGGATCTCAGCATAGCCTTACGCTGACAATCAAAAAATGCTGTTATATGCTTGCGGTGTCAAGTACACAATTTATGTAGCGTGTATGCTTTAAATACAGTCAGCTACACAGTTTTTATAATGCGCGTGCACTCAGTGTTACTACAGCTACTATTTCAATTCACGCACCCACCAACTTCTTTACGGCCTCTGTAGTAAGACTTTTTGGTCTCTCAATCGGGAATGCCAATGCACGATCCCAAATAAGACCTGATAATGCACCTAGTGCTCTGGAAACGGCAAAGAGCACTGTGTAGTAATCCTGCTCCACCAGCCCGTAATGCTGCAACAAAACTCCGCTGTGGGCATCCACGTTGGGCCATGGATTCTTGGTCTTGCCATGTTCCTCGAGCACACGGGGCGCAATTTCGTAGATTTGAGAGGTCAGACGGAACAATGGATCGGCGGGTAAATGTTTCTGGGCAAATTGTCGTTGACAGAGATATCGCGGATCAGTTTTTCGAAGCACGGCATGTCCAAACCCGGGTACCACTTGGCCTGCCTTCAGGGTGGTCCAAAGATAATCGGTAATTTGCTGATCGGAGGGCGAATCGCCTACTTCACGACGCAACTTGAGCATCCATTGGAGTACTTCTTGATTAGCAAGACCATGGAGCGGACCTGCCAGTCCGTTGACACCGGCCGCAAAGGAAAGATAAGGATCTGATAATGCACTTCCCACTAATTTAACGGTATGAGCACTTACATTTCCGCCCTCATGGTCTGTGTGGATCGACAAGTACAGACGCAGCAATTCCGTAAACTTTGCATCGGTAAATCCCAATTCTCCTGCAAATCGGCCTGCCCAATCTGACACATTCGAGTCAGCGGCCTTTTTACCATAACGTGTCCGATAGATCAGTGCCGCTACTTGTGGGAGCACAGCAATAAGATTGTTTACATCTTCAAAGGCATACTCCCACATATTGTTCTTGTTAATTTTGCCCTCTCCATATGCACGGGCAAATAGACTGCGCTCCTGTAGCGCCATGACTGCCATTGTAAGCTGGGACATTGGGTGGAGTGTCTTGGGAACGTTTTTGCTGAGTAGCTCTACAAGATAGGAGGGAAGTGGTGTTTGGGCACGCAACTTCCAATCCTCTGAAATCAACTTTACTTGATCCGTTGTGGGCACTTCTCCTGTCATCAGTAAATAAAAGAGACCCTCTGGCAACGGCTCCTCGCCACCTGATGCCTTGGGAAGCTTCTCACGACATTCTGGGATGGTCAGTCCCCGGAACCGAATTCCCTAACAATCACCAATCGTCGTCAATCCGTACTTCCTCTGCATCGAGCAGAGATGTTTCATAAATTAGACCTTTGATTCCACGCATTCCACCATAGGCCATGTTAACAGTTACCTCTCCCAAGGACTTGTTGCCATGCTCCGCCTTCAGTGCCTTTATCTCCTCCCTCCGACCCGGGATAATCTCCGCCATCCGCTCCTTCAGGCTCTATAGACTCATCAACAATACTGCCATCAATCGAACCTTGGTGGAGTAGCTCTGAAGCTGCGGAACAAGTCGCAGGTAAAGGCGTTTGCTCGTCATTGTTTAATTGCGCTGGGGTTGCGAGGGAGAGCAGTGGGGAACTTTAGGGCTATTTGGCGATGACAGAAGATATTATTATGACATTGGATGTGGTGGAAGAGTTGGTCAGCAATTCCCACAAACAACTCGTCCTTGTGGTGGCCAATGTCGGAAAGTGCGACAACCTGGCCACTCCTTATGCATTTCTCAAGGAAACATATCAACAGCTAACAAATGCCATGCTCACCATACGAAAACCAAGCCTAGACGTCCAAGTGCTTCTTCCACCCCGTTACTGCCATTCGGATGGGCTTAATATAACCCTCCCATCTCTGTCCTCTCCACCACAAACTCTAAGGGAGTACAGGACAAGTCAGTATCCAGTGGTTGCTATCGGTGGAACTTTTGATCATCTCCACGCGGGGCACAAACTGATGCTGTCGGTTGCTGCACTGCTAGCCACGGAACGGATTGTCGTAGGGATCACAGATGAGGGCGACATGTTGAAGCAGAAACACTTTAAGGAGCGTATCGAATCGTGGGCAAAGCGTGCACAAAATGTCCAAACCTTTCTAAGTGCCTTTGCTCCATCTCACATTACCATTGAGACGGTAAAGCTGACAGATCCGTATGGACCCACAACGATAATCAAAGGCATCAATGCCCTCGTAGTCTCCCACGAAACCATAGACGGCGGTCGGGCCAGTATGACTCTTATCCCACAAATCATTGTTTAGTTAATCGAATTAGGAAAGAGAATGGCATCCCTGAGCTCGAGCTCGTCATTGTCGATCTGATAAACATCCATGTTCACGGAATCGCCGAGTCAAAGCTCAGCAGTACCCTATTGCGCTCCTTGATCGATTGTACCAAATAAACTTGAGGTTAATGCTAATTGGATTTATCGTTATGCGCCAGTCCAATACAGTCTTAGTGGCAGCCATTGTCAAGTTCCTTGAAGGAGAGGTAGCTCTAGTTGATGGAGTGCAAAAAGAAGGTCTTCAAGGTATTATTCGGGAATGCACTAATGGTAGTGGCTGCATCGTGCATCAAACAAGCCTACAGTATCTCTCCCGCATCCATTTCTGCTGCACCGTCTCTTACCATTTCTACTGGCGTCGCCAATGAGGGCTGCAAGGCGGCTGCAGAGGAGCATAAGAACGCAGGAAATGTGCATCTTTCTGCAAAACGTGCGCTGGACGCTGCGGATGAGTACACAAAGGCTATCGAGTTGGACTCGTCAAATGCCGTCTATTACAGCAACAGAGCGGCCGCCTTTACAATGCAGGAGGATTACGACAGCGCCATTGAGGATGGTCTGGCCGCCATCACCTTGAATCCTCGCTATGCTAAAGCTTACGGTCGGCTTGGAGCTGCGTATTTGGGGGTTGGGAATGTAGACAAGGCTGTTGAGGCATACACCAAGGCGTCTGAGCTGGAGCCGGACAATGCAAGCTATATGAGTGCTATCGAGCAGGCACGGAAGAAGAGCAAACCGGCAGCCAAGAATCCAGGCACGCCACCGATGGATTTTGCATCGTTGATGAACAATCCAGAAATTATGAACATGGCTGCACAAATGATGGGCAATCCAGAGGCCATGCGAAATATGATGAGCAATCCCAACCTTGCATCAATGTAAATGTTTAAAGTGATTTGACGTGTAGGATGGAGGGAATGATGGGCAGTCGCACTGGCTCCAGCACTTCGCCTCCTGCCGCTGAAGAAGAGTAGCTGTATACCATTAAACTATATAAATCATCGGTACTATGATGTAGAGCATTGATATGCAGTTGTGTGGAGGGATATGCAGTTGTGTGAAGGGATATGCGAGTGTAATTGCAAAACAGTAGATGCACCACAGCACATACGAAAATATTAGATACGAAAAAATAGATAATGCTCAAGTAGGCCGAATGAGGAAAATTCCTGTACGTTTCTTGTCGAGCGAGAATATTGCCGTGGTCCAAAAAGAATTACAGAATATAGTTGGGAGAAGCACGGCAAGTGAGAAGACTGCAACAGGTTTACCCAGTTTACAAGATGCAGTTGGAAATACTGTGAAAGATTTTACCAATCTCCTTCAGGACGGTGAGTTTGAACGATATCGACCCTCCCAAGTTTATCAATTCGTCCATTTCCAGCGTATTTGTAAAGTAGGGTTTGTAACCATGGATAGGAGGCAGACGATGGGAAGACGCCATTGGCATCCCAAAGGTATTGAGGGAATGGCTTCAGATGCGCACCACACTGGACCATGGTACCATTATCGCACGACAGCAATCCTCAGACGGAACACGAAAATACCTCATCAAGGTGGCACCTACACGGACAATTGAAGGTACCTAATGATCAGTCAGAGTAGACTGTTTAGCGGTTTTAATACCAGAAGAGGAACGCTCAACGCTATGCATCAGTAGCCAGGTTGGATGCTCCCTCCAGTGTACGTTCTGCCACACGGGCACCCAGAAGTTTGACAGTAACCTCACCTCGGGTGATATCCTTCGTCAATATCTCGTTCTTCCCGATTCAATCCGCTCCACCATCAGCAATATCGTGTTCATGGGGCAAGGGGAGCCGCTGTATAATTTCAAGAATCTGTCCAAAGCAGTATCCATCATGACTGATCAGCGGGGCTTGGGATTTGGACGCGGTAAAGTTACAGTGTCCACGTCCGGGATCGCGCCGCTGATACCCAAAATTGCGACCGAGCTGGGCGTTAATTTGGCAGTGTCCTTGCATGCACCTAACGATGCCTTGCGTTCCCAAATTATGCCCATTAACAAAACCTATCCTCTGCCCGTCCTCTTCTCTGCCATTCACAAATTCATAGAACATGCATCTTGTGCCACCCGCCGGGTGTCCTTTGAATATGTCATGCTGAAAGGCATTAACGACCAATCACAACATGCCCGACAATTGGCTGCGCTGTTAGTTGGGATGCCGATACATGTGAATCTGATCCCATTTAACAGCTGGCCAGGTGCAGGATATGAATGTACATCAATGAAGGTAATAGAACAGTTCCGTGAGCTACTGGAGAGTCTCGACGTTCCCACCACGATTAGAAAGACCCGAGGCCAAGATATTATGGCGGCGTGCGGACAACTAAAATCACTAGAGCAGTCTAAGCAAATTTAAACGCGATATATCGAGCGGCACCATGTATATTATGCCTTATGGCGTGTATATTAGGCCTTGTGACGTGTATATTAGGCCTTATGCCATGTATAGCATGCATTATGGATACGCAGTCATCAATGGTGACATCCCCTGTACTCTAGGACTTGGGATGGGAGGAGACGTTATCACAAAGCCAACAAAACACTCATCTTCGCCAAATAAACCCGCTAAGCCGTCTGAAACAAATCCCCGCACTGGCTTTGTCCTCCTTGCGCTAACGGGAACCTTGGTAACCGTCCGACTGTCGAGTGGTGTGCGCGTAGAGGGCATATTTCATGCGTTTGACCAGAAGGAAAAGCAAATTTCCATTAGACTGGCGCACTTGGTGGACGGAGAGAAGAGCGTCGACCATCAAATGTTCAAGTTTCCCCTTGCCGACCTGTGCTCGCTGGTGGCTGAGACGGTCAACTTTGCCGAAGTGACGGGTAGCACTGCGTTTGCCACCGATTCTGAAATCAGCGGCGGTGTGTCTCGACAACGCGAGCTGTCCCGATGGGAGGGCGGCGATGAAACGGAACTTGACGGACTGGAGGACGGCCCGCCTGGCAGTTGGAACCAGTTTGAGCTGAATGAGAGACTTTTTGGCGTAGTGACCAGTTTTGACGAACACGAGTACACCACAGTGATTGATCGAGAGAGCGCTGACTATGGAAGAATGGAGAAGGAGGCGGCGCGACTGGCGAGAGAGATTGAGAGGGGCGGAACAACAAATGTGCATGTCATGGAGGAAAGGGGAAAGATTTTTGATGATAGTCAAATAGACGAAGAGGACCGATATGGCGCCGTTGTTAGAGCACCAGAAGCAAAACGCTCCACCCATACTGACCAAGATGCGCGGTTAGCACAACGTTCGCCAGTTTCATACAAACAAGCGGCAATGGCTAATGGAGTGTCCTCCCCCAAGAAGCCGACGACTGCTCCTTTAGAGGGAAAAATCCCCATAGTGAGTATGCCTTCCTCCACCTCATCCACCAACAAAACATCTCCCACCGCCTCGGAAGTGTCGGAGCGCAAGCCACGGAGATCTATTGTCAACCTGCAGGTGACTCCCGAGTCGCTGAATCAGGCAATGGAGGTGGTCCAGACGACAACGGAGAATCTGCAGCGTAGGATGAGTCAGGTTGCCGAGAACAATCCGCAATTTGGAGCCGTTGTCCATGAGGCGTGTCGACGAGAAATGTTTGAGAAGCACAAGAAGGACAAGGCGATGGAGTATAAAGCGTTTAGCGACAAGATTTCAAACAAACTGAGTCCAACAGAGTCAATGTCACCCCAATCCGCCTCTTCAACTGGGAAGCATTTAAATCCGAATGCATCGGCGTTCGTTCCCACCGTGGCTGCTGCACCATGTAGATCAGACGTGTATTCTCATTCTTTAGTTGTTCCTTATGGCCAGCCGTTTATTCCACAGCATTATGCTCCCCCTCCCATGTATCCTCCACATGGGGGAGGCTATTATAATCCTTACTCTATGCCACCACCGTCCCAGTACATGATGGGCGACCCTGTGTACGGCTATCCTGTGCCTCCCTATGGTCAGCCCTACGGCCACTATTCTCCCCCAATGCATCAAGACACGCCCCCAATGACCCGCCCCCATCCGAATGAGTAAACTTTATTTTTATTTATCGGCAGATCCTATTGGCTGAGATCGTCAGTGTTTCATGCGATGGAACCCACAGAACAGCGGAACAAACGTCTTGAAGAGGAACAGGCGCGCTCAGATACTGCATATAAAGTGTCAAGAAATGGATTTTTGCGTGGTGCGTCGTATGGACTGGCGGGTGGTCTTGGCTTGTCACTGCTGCTGAGCCGATTCTGTACTAACTGGCCCTTCTGAGTTTATATTTTAGCGACGTCATATCGTGTACTTCGTCTGCCTATCAAGGCCATTTTTGTTTCCAGTACGATTCTAGCACATGTACTAATGGCTAGTGGCGACATTTGGGGCGGGCACATTTGCCTCGGAACATGCAGTCTATCGACTTACCCGTCCGGCCGCGAACCAGGAGCGCTCCACAACACAGGCCATAGTCGACCATCGTTTGGCCATTTTTGGCACCGCTGTAAGCGCGGCTGTACTTGGCACTGGATACAAAGTGATGCAAAACAGCAACACGACAGGCGCACAAAAGTTTATGAATGTCCGTCTGTATGGACAGATGGCCGGCCTGGCGGCTGTGATGCTGATGATGGGTTTGACGGCGGCCCGAAAAACTGTTCCCGACGAAATGAGAAAAGAGAAAAAGTAAAAGTAAAAATTGGAATGTGAGTCAGTGTTGGTGGGTTTAGTATCTGTGTGGGTCCGAGAACCCTAATGGTAGGCTTAGAGTCCTAGATTTCAATCATCTACGATCAGAACATACTATGTATACAAACTAGAGAAAAAGTCTTTCTTTAATACCATCCTCTCACAAATCTACAGATCTAGAGCAAAAAATGGTCGCTACAACTCGACACGCATTTCACACAAACTTTATACTTTTAACAAAACTCATTGTACTTGCAATTTCTATAGGGAAAAGATATGACTATTTCGACGGGCCGAAGTGGTTGGCAGATCCAAATGAATCTTGGACGCGGGTCTCCTCTGACTATTGTCGTTCTTGGCCTGTACTGGAGCAGGAGTCCGGATCATGTTGGGTATCGGTGGAAGCGGCATCGTCCGATAACTCGTGTTCATACTGACTGCCCCTGTCCATCCGAAGCGACGGTCAAGAGCAACCACCCATAACTGAAACTCTTCCAATTGCACCGACAGACGATGATCAATTCGTCGCAAAAAGTCCCGCTCCATCACATTAACATGACTGACTTGTAACTCGGAGAGCTGTGCCCAGACACGATTTGAAAAGGGATGGTCTTCGCTGTATTTGTGCGCAAGCAACATTCCGACCAGAAACATGCGATATTGCGATCCGGCACAGCCCACTTCGGAATCGGGAAAGATCCGATAGCGATGTACAAAGAACAGTGCCAATAACATGGCAGCGGTGGTAATCCGTGTTCGGTTGAGGATTGCATGCAGCAGCTTTCGTGTCGCATGGACCGCATCCTCGTCAGCTGGTGCTCTCCGCGGAGGGAATCCCATGGTTCCATGCAAAGGCAATTCCACAAATTCACGCTGCCAGATGATGGCCACCAAATCGGGAATGCGTTCGGCAATTAACATCCGAAGCATTGGCTGGTTCCAATGGCCCAGAAAGGTGCGCCATTCGACATCCACTCCTTGTGGCCGTCCCATGGACAAGAATTGCCTTCGATCATCGGGGGGAGACACAGAGTTCCAGGAATCTTCGCCGCTCCGTTCGTCCCCATCGGTTCTAATGCTCCAACCACTCTGCTGATGGTACATCTCAGAGCAGCATCTCCGAGCCATATCTCCCTCTTGCTTATATACACACCAGAAGGCAGACGGCGTGCACAGTCTGTTTGTGCCAATCAGCGATCCTGAACCTCGAATTGTGGCCAATCAGCGCCAAGTCCGGTGCTAATTCGCCCGGATCAGGATGGTCATTACGAGTCGCCCAATCATACCTTAACGGCGAACAATTCGACAAACAGCCGACTTTATCCAATGTGAGGTTTAGGTTTGTAGTAGTGGCTCCTTTATTGAGGGGATTTTGATTTGTGTGAGGGCTATTGGGAGGATTTTGTTCCGTACAGGTGTGTGCGAGAGATTTGTAGTAAAGTTCCCTTATCAAATCTCTGATAGAGCCTCCCACAGTGACCATATGTATACCGCACCATCTCCCTCCTGTGGCTTGTCGGAATTGGTCTTTCCTTACAATGTTCATCAGAGAATCATAAATCTTATCCTAAGAGTATTCCATCCGGGTCCCTGGTTAATTTGCAATGTGGTGGCGGAGTTTACTGACTGGCTGTGCTTATGGTATCACACTGCATGTCACTCTACAGACCATGTACTATGATATTCGGAAAGGGTCACGTACTGCCTTGGTGGCGTCCATCGACCACGAGATTCACGAGATGCAAAATGTCTTCTCGTCGCTGCTCACAAATGAAAAGCAACCATTGCTTGATGACTACGAAGAGAGTTTGCTCACCAAGTCGCAAAGTGCTACTCTCTTCCAAAACTACTTTGACAAGCCCCACCTGCACCAGTTTGTGTTTCCTTTCAAACTCCTTTGCAATAATCCCAGTCTGACGACATTGATTAAACCACGCCTTTCAGAGTACAAGCCAGGTGTCGTGAGCTTTGGCTTCGACAAACATTCCATCTTCACACCCGAGGACAGAATTACAATTGTCAGGAGAATCGGGGGTCAAATCACGCTCTATGGAGATATTTCTGTGGCATTTTGCGCTACCGAAAATGAAATTGGGCCCTTTTACAGCGAGCTTGCCGAAATGATATCACTAGATGAACGAAATGTTACCTTTTCCAAATTGGATTATGAGTTGCGTTTGGAAGACTTGGAGAAACGGCGTGCTGTTATAGGGGATTTTCCATATGCTGCCTGGCGTACACTACTGTTAGGCCTCATGATACGCCACCCCACAAACTCCAATGTGCAAAAAAGGGCCTCAATTAACGAGTATCTGGAAAATGTTGAAATCGATCATGCACCCCCATTCCTCGTCGTGAAACTTTTCATACAGATTCGTATATATGGCCCATCGCTTACTAATGTCCTTCCCCCTCCGATTGCTGCGTCGATGCTGAAGATCCAAAGGTCACTCCCAGGATTCCCAGGTCTCAGTGACAATTTAGCCATGCGCAATATACAATGGATAGACTTTTTGCATGACGTTGGTGGACATCGACTCCAGATACCGACAGAAATGCTGGATCATACACAATTACTCGAGTGGTGGGCCAATTATGACAATCTTGGGCGATCATTGCTCTTTAGACAAACGTTTGATGATCCACTAAGCTTCTTGGATCATCGAGGATGCCCAATGGTGTGTCGTGAAATTTCCTGTCTGCTTGGTGAGCTGACGCTGATTCTGATTACAACTACGTCGATTCTAGAGGCCACGACTCTGGTTCTTTCAACAGAAAGAGTAGAGGTCAGTTATGCCATCATCAAGGCATACGCACGCACCCTGACCAGTAATATTCTTTACCGTGCGCATGTGGGGAATCTACCAGTTTCTACTGCCCTGTACCGGTGTCTGAGCAAACGGCTGCTTTGTTATACACCCGCACTATATATATTGGGGGGACTGTTATACGATCAGGCGGGATTTGTAGTTTACATAGGCACCGAGGTCATACAAGCAGCACCACTATGGCCGAGCCCAACTTCACTTCCGAGCCCCTCGGGTAACGTATTGGCAACAGTTCTTGCTCCGGCAGCTCTAGTTTGTGTCGTCATTTATGTGCTTTTTTACTCTCTGATGTGGGGTTTGGGCATTGTATTTGAGGGAGATCTGGGACTGGCCCTATACATCATTTGTTGCGTGTGTACTTTTATGACTTTCCCTATCTGATATCGACTTTTAAAAATGCAGATTTGGAGACGATTAGAATAAATATTATGAGGCTCGTAATAGACATCCTTTATTGAGGGGAGGTTAGATTTGTGTGGAGTTTGTGCTTGTAGTAAAGATTTTTGTAGTCTTTGACACGTAAAGTACTCTCGCAATAGTAAAGGCTCTTTCTTCCTGATCCGTGACATGCTCTCCCTTTTAGAATCACGGGAAACCTTTTATTCCTAATCAGCGACATGATTTTTCTTACAATCACTGAGGTGTCCTTTTCCCGACTCTTAATTATTATTTCGCGCAATCAAGTCCTTTACCCCCGGACCATTGACCACTAATTCCCACAATGTTTCGTAGTTTTCAAAAGTGTTACTCTTCCACAGGCAAGACTATTGCAGAGCAAATCAATTCCTTTCTGCAAGTAGGCCCTATTGATTGAATTTTAACTGCCTTAGGAATCGCCCGTACCCACGAGCAGGAGTGAGAGATTACTGCGTTTTGGTGGTCTGGCGGCTAGCTTGGGAATCGGGGCAGCGGGCCAGCTCTTGAAGCGCGTCTCAAACACACCATGTATGCCAACCTGCATCTTCTCATCCTGACAGCATCATCGTCGTCAATTTGGTTCAGCCCTGATAACATTGAGCGGATAGTCGCTACCCTGACCCGGATGCGCGGCGCTGCTCTAAAACTAGGCCAAATGGTCAGCATGCAGGACAATAACATTTTTCCTCCCGAAGTGGAGGCAATTTTTGCTCGCGTCCGCGACAGTGCCAATTTCATGCCCACCTGGCAAATGGAGAATGTGCTGTGTGACGAACTCGGACCGCACTGGCGAGCCAAGTTTGACACTTTTGATGATCGGCCCTTCGCAGCGGCGTCTATTGGACAGGTTCACAAGGCAACAGTAGCGGGGAAGGAGGTGGCAGTAAAGATTCAGTATCCCGGGATTGCGCAGAGCATTGTCAGTGATCTGGAGAATTTAAAGTCCATCCTGACGTTCTCCCAGTTCCTGCCAAAGGGATTGTTTTTGGAAAATTCTGTCAAAGTAGCACAGAGAGAACTGGAATGGGAATGCGATTACCAGAGGGAAGCCAAATATATGCGACATTTTCAACAGCTCCTGGCGAGCGATGCCGGATTTGTCGTGCCTAATGTCCATGATGACTTATCAACTGGCAAAGTATTAGTTTCAGACTATCTGCCTGGAGTTCCAATCAACTCCATGGTGGACGCCTCTCAAGAGGTCCGAGACTCTATTGCCAGGC
>MTSL01000084.1:0-20027 GCA_002794465.1 Paramicrosporidium saccamoebae | reverse complement strand
CGTTGTAAGCATTTGACGTGTATTCTGATATATCGGGAATCCACCCACTAGCCTCCTCAGCTGCCGGCGAGAGTGCCGACTTTGCCGTTTCGTAAGCACTAGAAGCATAGCCGGTCACATCAGGAATCCATCCACTCGTCTCCTCTGCCGCCGGCGAGAATACCGACTTTGCCGTATCGTAGGCACTTGACGTGTATTCTGATATATCTGGAATCCATCCACTAGTCTCCTCAGCTGTCGGTGAGAGTGCCGACTTTGCTGCGTTGTAAGCATTTGACGTGTATTCTGATATATCGGGAATCCACCCACTAGCATCCTCAGCTGCCGGCGATAGTGCCGATGTCACATTTTCATAGGCACTAGAAGCGTATCCAGTAACGTCAGGAATCCATCCACCCGTCTCTTCAACTGTGGGTGCAAGTGACGATGTCACATTATTATAAGCGCTAGAAGCATATCCAGTAACATCAGGCACCCAACTGCCCGTCTCTTCAACTGCGGGCGCAAATGCTGATGTCACATTATTATAAGCACTAGAGGCATATCCAGTAACATCAGGCACCCACCAGCTTGTCTCGTCGACAGTCGGTGAGAATGTTGCCTTTGCCGTTTCGTAAGCATTAGAGGCATATCCAGAAACGTCAGGCATCCACCCACCCGTTTCTTCAACTGTTGGGGCAAATGTTGATGTGACATTATTGTAAGCGTTGGCCGCATAGCTAGATATATCGGGAATCCACCTGTTCTTTTCTTTACCTATCGATGAAAGTATCGACCATTCTGCGTCGACAAAGTCACTAGCGAACAGCAGGAAAGATAAAAAGTATCCCAGTTTCCTCTGCTGATTCATGCTTTTCGGTATCAGAGACGTCCGAATTTAGTCCTTATTGGTCGGATCCAAAAGCTACTATGAGTAAACAAACCGTTGATTGGCTGTCACCTGTGATTTAGTAGTAGGATCATTAGTGGTAGTTATCTTGTGAAAAGTTTATTCAAAGTACTACGACTCTAAACCAGTCATTGGTGGTAATCGAGTTTCTTGCCGCATAGTAAGGGAGATATCACAGGCATTAGTTAACGGAAGGAAGCTTCTTTGCTGCTGTGAGATGGCATAAATACGGCCCAATTGTGACGTAGAGATAGAGGATTGATTAGTTAGGTATTTGAGGACAGTGAGATGTGTATCCATACTATTCTAGGATTAGCAGTGAACAGGTTCTATTCTCGCCTAAACTGGGCCGTGGTATTATCCCCACTACGCGACACAATAATCCCAATAAAGGATATTTTCTGAATAGCCAGGCAGCGATAAAGTTCTTGCCAATTGTAGGTTAAGGGCTTTGTTGATGGGTGAACTTGCTTTTATTAAAGTATATGGCTTCTCTATAGGTGACCATTCTTAATATAATTAAACTGGACTGTGGGACCGCTATCTGGATCAGACTCGCCAATAGTAAGTGGATACTGTTTAACAGGCTCTTTCACCTGCGTGCAGGAACTACTACCGCACACGCCCAGCATTACTTAAGCGCAAACTGTTTCACTACGCCACGCATTAATTACCCCACACTCTTTTGCGCAACGAGACGAGATGATTCGGGGTTTATCTAATGGACTATTATGAAAACAACTATTCCAAGGGCAACCAGTACACCAGCTAGTAGGAACCAAAAGTAGTCCCTAAGAAATTTGGCTATTCCTCGAGGCGGCTTTGTTCCATTAAGATCAAATCGCATCCCGTTGCACTTGCTCCCAGCCACCTCTTGGGACATCTTTTGTGCGTAACCCATCGACCCTTTGCGGTATCTAATTTTGGAGGGCTCGAAAAATACATAGCGTCTACCGCTACCAAGTACCGCGTTGGCGACGGCCTGTTCGTTGAGTTTTAGCTCAGCAGCAGTACCCGTCATCCCGTAGAGCACAATTATAGCGTCCTCTGCCGTTGTGTATGTGTAGCCCAGAGTCGCGTTCTTCTCCAACGGAGCGACACTGGCAAGTAGAAACTGATTCTCTGGAATATGGTATGTCTTGAAGCCGTGAGACTGTAGTGCATTCTGGAGAGCGCTACCATCTTTAAAGTTCAAAAAGCCCACAACGTCGACGCGCATGACCCCCAAGTCCTTTGCAGCGCGTGTAGGATCATGAGATACAGTGTTATAGTCGATCGAAATTATGCTGAATACAGATTCTTGAGTCTTGCTCGCCAAAACGAGGACAGCGCAGACAAGCAGGAGTACAAGTGTGAACATCATGGCGACTGCCCATGCAGAACTGCCTTAATAGGAAACGAACCAATCATAACAGATCGCCACACACCAATGACTGGAGATAAATTTCCAATCAGTCTGGTCACCACGCACTTTGTCAGGAAGATGAGGCAAGAAGAGAATTTATCCAATGTTGATCCAAAGGCCTAGTTCAGACGTGAAGGAAACGTAATGATTCCCAAATACCCAACTAAGCAATCCACTCCTTTATCGCCCAAATACCTGGCTAAGCAATCCACTCTTCTATCGCACAACTATCCAGCTGAACAATACACTCTTTTATCGCACAACTACCCAGCTGAACAATCCTCCATGTCACAGTACGGACTGGGGATCCCAATAAAGGGTTCTTATTTAAAGCTCACAAAAGCATTTTACACTTTTTAAATATTATCCACGCTGGAGTACCGACGTCAGTTCATGGCAATGGCCCTCAACTCTCCCGTCGAGTCTAGCATTCTCGAGCTGATTGGCGAGAGACTAGAGTCATGGCGGACCGTACTTCATGTCCACTACTCGTCCTTTAATGAGCTTGTGGAGGTGGAGAGACAGATCCACATGGCCTATAACAAAGTTGCCAACAACTTGGGGACTGCACTGCCTCAAGAGCTTACTTTGGCGGCTGGCTCCCCGCTGGCTTCACCAAGTGCTGGCAGGAATAGCCATGCCTGGCTTGGTCCATTGCAAACATATGCCCTTCGGTGCAGTACCGACGGAGAGACATTCGGACGCTTCTTAAAGGAAACGGTATTGTTGCAGCTGGAAAAGCTCCGAGATGAGCTCAGGACGAGGGGGAAGGAGATTAAGGTGCGAATGGCAGAGATACAAGGGCGATTGGGCAGGCAGCACGAGGCTCTGAACACTGTCATGTTGACGCATGAGAAGGGATGGAAGGTGAGGACAAAGATTGCCTCAAAAAGTGGAGAAGACGAGGCCCTCGCTGAAGCACTGAGCGTCACGGACATTTTCATTACGGAACAGCAGTTACGACATCGAATTGGCTTGTATTTAGAGGAAAAGAGGCGATACTGCGCCATTCTAATCGAAATTTTTACCAAAACGAGACAACTCGAGCATGACTTGGCGACGACATTGAAAGGAATCCTGGGTGAAGCCATGCGGGTAAAGGGACAACAACTGGCGGCAGCTGCAGAACAGATATCAGATTGCGCAACCGTGACAAGGACATCTGATGCGTTAGTAGAATGGAATAATGCACTGAGGAGATGTCGTCTAGACTGGGAATGGCAGGTGGAAGCTCCACCTGTTGATGGATTCTTTGCCTCGGCACTCACCCAAATAGGCTGCAGTTTGAGCACCTCGGAGATGGAGCCCACGGTGTGCGCAGTAGGTGTGATGAAAAGTGGCTTTCTGATGAGGCCGAGCACCTTTGGAAGGAGCTGGAACGTCATGTACTGCATCCTCACAGATTCTGGATTCCTCCACTGCTATTCTCCTGAATTTGCCGGCACCCTGAACGATGAGCAAAGAAAGCAGTATCGATTTCCCACCTCAACAATGCGACTTCATAGTAAGGCCCTTGCCGAGCTGAATCAGTCGGCTTCAAGAATTTGGTTGACTTTTGATGATCCGAACTTTGACGCCACCCAGGCGCTAATTCAACCAATTTTGTCAATTCCTCTCTTACATCCTGAAACCTCTATCGTCCCCGATCCCAAGGCCGGAAGTCATGCCTTTGCCATTACCGTACCTGGTGGCACGTCGTTTTTCAGTCGCAGTGAGCGTCGCCATGTACTATGCAGCTTTGTAGAAGAGGATATGGTTGATTGGTGTATTGCCCTAAAGGACCAGCTGGGAGGCGCCCCAGTAGAGATTTCCCGACCCTCCTCTGTAGTGTCTGCCGAGATACAGCCTACCCGGACTGAAGAATTTACTGCCTTTGGCGCAAGTGTGAGCACGCACTATTCCACTGATCAAAACGAAGAGGATGTTGTATACCGAAAACGCTATGAACCAGCTGTTCTAGGATCGTCAACTCCAATTGAAGAAGCCGAGAATCCATGGGATTAGTTATGAGTGTGAGTGTATGTTTTTTGTTGTATACCCGTGTCCATGTCCGCGTCTGTGACTGTGACTGTAGTAAATATTCTTTATCTCTGATCCGTAGGCATGCTATGCTATATATAATGTTATGATATATGTTGTCGTGGTATCTGATGCTATACTACCTGATTCCATTCTATTTAATGTCATAATGACTCTCGCACTACATTCTTTCACACTTTAACATATAGCACTCAAAACTCAAAACTCAACGCCCAACACTATCCAAAACTACCCAACACAACACTCAACAGGTTTATTTAATACTTGTAATGGCAGATGCTGCTGTTGTAGTGAATAGCTCATCCAATGCTTCGTAATTAATCTTTTTGGATAACCTCTTGTTTTGCAATACTTGTTTGGTTGCTTCCGCTGCAGTAACGGCGGGGGAGGACTCCTTGGGTGTGGTGGTGCGTGCGGATCTCGTCCTTTTGCGAGTTGCCTTGAAGGGTCCCGTAGTCTCGGAGGGTTCCACGACGTTGGCCTCGTAGCCGTCCTTTTCGCCCGTCTGTTGAAGTGGTGGTACTTGCGCATTGGATTTTTGGAACTCTGCCAGTTCTATGGCCTTGATACGGGCCTTTTCGGCTTCTTTGTCGAGATAGTCCTTATTCATTTCGGTCCAATACCTCGTCTTTAGACCAATTTCAATTTCATCCAACAACATAGACTCCATTTCGTCATCAAATTCCACATCAGAGAGCGAATCATGTTCAACAACGGGGGACTCTTGACTTGTGGGGGTTAGAGGAAGTTCTTCGGCTGTCTGGGTTCGCAATCCCATGGCTTGCTGATAGACGGCGGGCAGAATGTGCACAGTGTCAGGCTCACCTGGTTTTGGACGGGTGTGGCAAAAGGACGGAGGATCGGCTTCCTGTTCGAGCCAAATTCCCTCAAATTCCTGTGGTGTGAGCTGGCTGGAAGCGGTGCGACCAAACTCTTCCAAGCGCTTCTTTAGCGTGGCCTCGCAAATGCGGACAACACGAACAACTTCTGCTTCAGTGCGACGGAAGCCGTGCATACGGGCGGCAATAATCAAACCGGCGGCACAAACACCGGCAGGACGTCGTCCAGTCTGGATCCAGTCACGTTTCATGCGCGCCACAAGTCTGAGTGCTGTGTTGCTGACTTGACTAGTCCTCTCACCAAACTCTAGGCGCGCAGAGAAACGGGCCACAAAAAAGCTGGGATCCACAATAGGCATTTCCAAATTAAGCAGTCGCACTAACCGGAGAAAAGTGCCTCCAAGGGAATAGACTGATGTGGACAGCACATCTGCAAAATCCAGAAGCATGTGAGGAGTGCGTTCCTGACGACAGACAATGTACAGACAAGCGGCAATGACGTTGGGACCACGTCGACCGCGCGTAAACTGATGCTGAAGGGCCAACGCATACCACCGGTGGGCAGCGTCAATATAATGTTCTCCGTTGAGACCAACAGCTCCCGCCAGCGCCTGAATACGACGACGTCCGTTAGCAAGCGTCATGTCTCGGCTCTCAGCGCTCACTCCCTCACCCTTCCCGAGGTCTCCCACGCGTCGTCCAAAAATAGTTGGCAACATGCCTCTTCCGCGCTCTGCCGAAATAAACTGTCCCTCCAGAACGGAGGCTCCGTTTGTCAGCTCGCCAAACGACACTTCAGCCACCACAGTATTCTCCTCCACAACTGCACCACAACGGATGCACACAGAGTTGCCCGCCGCGCTGTCATATTCTATTTCGCTGCTACGGCAATGTGGACAGACGGCCATCTTGAAGATGTGTTGCTATATGACTCACAACACTTTATAGCGACCGGGGTCATCTCGAAGTGCTGATTGGCCGAAAAGTTTGACCAGTGGCCAGCCAGAGTGCGTCTCCAAGGTCGTCTAGGCAACATCTCTGTACATTGTATATTCTGTCCGCTGCCGACTAAATAGAGTCAGTGGGACTAGTGGATTTAATATGGAGAATCTTTTGGATAGCGCCAAGGTTAGTTGCGATGTGGACAGTGAAGATGGCAGGATGAGCAAGGTGAGTGGAGCCAGTGGCGCTAGTGGCGCGAATGGCACGAATGGTGTGGACGGCGCGGACGGTACGAATGGAGATGAAGAGGCGGAACGCGTATTTTTAAAGAATGCTGACATGGCGCGACTGTTGGAATTGGAAAATACAAGTGCCCACAATATGTATCTGGGCACCAATTGGGGCGACTCTAGTGTATGCTCGGTGGACAATTTGAGCAACCTGTCCGATTGTTCAGATGCTTCCAGCAACTTTAGCCAGAGTCCTTCCGTTTCAGAGGATAATGTAGACTATTCAGTGTTGGACCGGTATGGATTCATCGTCGTGGCTCCAAAGGGAGACAATGCTGATGCAGGTTTGTCTGTCGAGGAACGTGAGCTTCAACAGAAACAGGAACGGCGTGGTAGGAAAGAGGCAAGACGGGCTATTAAATGGGTGGAAATGCTCAAAGTGCTCGAGTTTGTTAAAGAGCGGTCAGAATGGCCCAAGAGCCATAAAAAATTCGAGTATCGGCTGGTAAAGGGGGTGCCGGAATGTCTGCGGACCAAAGTGTGGGCTCTCTTTCTGGGAGTGCCACCCGTATCATCGCCATCCTCGGTGTATCGCGAACTCTATTTGAAAATTTCAGGATTTGAGCGACAGATAGATCTGGATATTGAGCGGACCCTTCGAGACCACATTCTGTTCAAGGCCCGGTTCAGTTCTGCCCAGGTGAGCCTCTTTAAGATCCTGGTTGCCTTTTCCAATCACGACCCCGAAGTGGGCTATTGTCAGGGAATGTCCACTATTGCGGCGTTCCTACTGCTGTATTTTGAAGAAGAGATGGCCTTTAGTGTACTCCGCAGTATGATGGAACGTGATGGGCTGCGGTCGCTGTTTACGGCTGGATTTCCGTTACTTTTTGAGACGTTCTATGTACAGGAGCAATTGATGCGAAAATATCTGCCGGCACTCCAGGCCCGACTCGAGTCGTTCCACATTACAACTTCCATTTATGCTACAAAATGGTATCTGACGCTCTTCCTCGGCTTTCCATTCTCGCTGGCCACCCGGATATGGGATCTGTTTCTGTTCTGGGGGATGGACATGTTGGTTTGCGCCTCGCTTGCCCTCTTGAAGCTCCACGAGGCACGCCTAATGTCGCTCGAATATGAGAATTGCATGCAATTCCTCAGCAAACTACCCGAGACGCCTATGGATGAGAATCGACTGTTGAAGCTGACGTGGATGATTTGGAAGCGGGTGAATCCGCATTACAATGAAGGAAACACTAAAAAGAGTCCGTTCAACTCTTTGAGGCTGCAGTATGGCAAGCTCGCAGAGGAGCCCACCTATAAGCGTTCCAAATAAACAGCCATGAGATGTGTTGGGTTGGGTTGGGTGCTGGGTGTTGGGTTGGGTCGGGTGTTGGGTTGGGTCGGGTGTCGAGTTGGTGTGTTATTCAATTTTAAAGTTGATACAAGAATACTATTGAGAGGGCCATTGCTGAATCACGTATAATGAATGTGTCACACCTCATCATATATCACATAACATGGCACGACTATATGGGCAATGTTTATATATAAATCACTTTATGCCCTGCTACTAATTCTCAACTTTAAATCCTCTCAGATCCTCGCACTCACTTTCTACTCGGACATTTCGGCAACATTGTCGTCTTCTTGGAATGGATCTTGGAATTCTTCAAATTTACCATCGAAAAGATGTCCCACAATGGCAACACGGAATGAGGCCATTTTGATGCCAAAGCATTTTAGCAGACGGGTCTGGTCGGAAGTCAGCGTCTCTCCTTCGCGGCAGATGACGTACTGATCAGCAGCCAGCAGAACGCTTCCACCGCGTAGTTTGGTGGGCATGCCGGCCTGTCGAAGCTGCGGCTCGATGGTGGCAGAGAGGGGCTGCATGGTCTCAACGTTCCGGAGTCCCTGTGGATCCGCCTCCACAATCACCGTCATGTCAGCCTTGTTTCCAGTACGGGCAAAATCTGCCGACTCGTGCTTTTCGAGCATCTCTGTAGCAGTTTCGGGTGTATCATGCGAGAAATAGAGTCCAACGTCGCCACGGAGACGACGGGCAAGTTGTGCTGCACCGGGGATGCACTCTGACGCCTCTTCGGTTCCAAGCGCAAACGCCATTACCTTATTCTTTCCAATACAGAAACGACCGGTGGATTCAGTGCGAATGTTCTTGAAGAGCACGTTGCGCATGTTGCGGACGCGGAAGAGGTACATGTGGGGGTACTGGGTAGCAGTTTCGCGGATCTGCTCCACAAGCTTTCCCTTTACCTCTCGTCCCTTTTTCTCTGTCTTTGTAAGATTAACTATAAATATAGCGCCAAACGTGGAGATTCTTACCAACTTTGGCTCTCCTAGACTTTGCCATTTCCACCAATAGCCCTGGTCACCGGGATCATAGTAAAGTATTAGCTGGGCAACTAACTGAGTGGTAGTGGTAGTGGTAGTGGTGGTGGTACGGTACGGTACGGTAAGTAGTGGATTTGACATGGAAAAAGAATTAGAGGCGAGAAATAAAAAGACTATCACCAAAATAATGATCGTTTTATTAAGAAGTGTGCTGATGAGCGAATTATTTCATTGTGGCATATATAGGCTGCCATCCTCAAAACAGCAGATTGTGGGATAGGTATCAGGATTACCCGTCATAAGTGGATACTTTTTGATAGATCTCTAGTCCATATATCCCATCTCACATCGCTCACATTAGTAAAGGGCTCTACACATTGGACAGGTTGCCTGGCCACCAGTTTTGAACCACCGGTACAGACAGGCAGAGTGAAACTTGTTGCGGCAAGTCTTGCATGACGGTCCTGGCAGCGATTTGTCCCCCGGTTGAAGGACGCAGTAGCAGATTGCACAAGGCTCCACCCCAGCCAATGTCTTTTCCGCATTGGTCTTCCATTGCTGTAGTACTTCAACAATGGCCAGATTCTGGTTCAAGAGGGTCTGCACACTGAGAAGCCAGGATCGCCACTTGGCTTCGCTAATGCCGAGGCGCTCTCCCCCCGCCAAGGTGACTGGTTTTAGGGGATATTCGGTCGGTACCGACAGCTGTAGGGAGAATGAAAATTCTTCCAACATGTACTGAACATTGACAGTACAGCTGGTGCTGGTTTGCTCCACTCGCATCGTCAGCTGGTCGTTGGAGCTCTTTCGGATGCGAGCTAGCTCCCTCTCGATTAACAAGGGCGACATGAACATTGTGCAGTATTTGATAATCCGGACCGACTCTTCTTTTGACAGGCCACTGTACCACGAACGCACGGCAGAAGGAAATGTTTTAAAGCATCTGAAAAGCAGATTGGCCGCATAGATGAAGCGTTGAATTGTCGAATCAAAATCCAGAATTGTAAATTCTTCCTTGCTCAGATCATCGGGGGTTGTAGTGTCCCACCCGAGCTCTACCGAGAGCAATGTGAGGTATTTGGACAATAATTTTTCCTTGAACAGTGTACAATAAGGGCCCGACAAAACCTGCTCCTCTTTGGACCCTTCCGAAAGACACAGGAATAGATCCAAAGCCAAAAAGTCATCAATGGACCATGACGATGCAAAGAGTACTCTTCCCATCGAATCCCACGGGATAAGGAGAGAATCTCGCAGGGACTCGTACTCTTCCTCCTGGGCCATACTGTCCCTCTTCATCTTGGCAAGTTTAACTTTGGCCTGCTCCAGGCAGTCGTCGAGATGACCCATGATGAGACGGCGACACGCCAATTTCAGCACTATGGATTTGGTGGCAAAAAGGGCATCGCAGATGGCACCAGGCGTGGTTACAGAATCTAGAGCACGGCCCAAAGCAACCACCAGCTGCGCAAAGTTATTCTCTAAACTCTCCAGGACGGCCACTCTGTTCTGCAGTTCGAAACATTTCAAAGTGTTCCAAATCGGTTCCAATAAATCCTGTAGCATTGAGCGGGTGGCCTGATTCAAGTACACCTCGCGGGCCAGCTGGAGGGAGTGCGAGATGAATACATGATGCCGAACAAGGTCCTTTTGACATTCAGCAAGCATTGTACGCAGTATTTCTACAATAACGTCAGAGTGGTTCAGCCAATATTCCCCATTTACGTGTGAAAAATGACGAGCTAAAAAGCGAGCAAGCACCGCCTGGCTTTGGAGACCGGCCGGCAAGTCTACAATGCTAGCTAGCAATTGGAATAGCTCTCCTCGGCCCCACTCGACATCCGTGGACATATACAAGAGTGCCTTTTCATAAGACAATTCCTCAGGCAGACCGGAAACTTTGTTAACCAGCGACCCAAACGATAAGGATCCAAGTGCCAAGAACCGAGACTCGTCAATACACACACCGACTTGACTTGCAAAAACCAAATAGAATCCTCGGTGTTCCAAGGCTAGACAAAGTATATCCTCTTTCCATTGACAAGCCACGGATGTCAGACTACAATCACGACGAGTCAAAGCGGAATCGATAGAGTAAAAGTGTTCTTCCTGAAGACAAACTTTAAAGACTGCCAAGGTGATGACCGTCGCCTTAATAGCCTCCATTGTCGTCGCATGTTCCAGGACCTTGCACAGATGATCAATAAGCTCGGTATTCTCCTTCCAGATAGCCGTGGGGAATTCCCCCTCTTCCAACAGAAACGGATATGAACAGAGACCAATTGAGCTGGTCAAGTGAGCCCTAATGCGAGCCACCAACTCGGGATCTAGAGTAATGGCTTGATCGAATGCAAGAGACCACAGGGAAGGGAAGTGTAACAGAGACTGCAAGACAATATCGGAAACTGCGTATAATGGTAAAGTTGCCACACACTTAATCGTCGTCTCAAATTGTTTCTCGGTAAACATGTTCATCTGACAGTCCAATTTGGCAGCGACCGAAATCAAGTATGCAATGGCAAATTGAACATTTTCCTCCTCCAAAGCCTTTACAGCAAGAGGGGTCAACGAAGCAATACGTTCAGGTCCATCGGGAAGGATGCGGAAACTGTTGATTATATGTGTAGTCTCAATGTCGGCAGCTAGACCTGCAACGGCTTTGATGGTCACAAGGGAATGTTTTCCTTTACACGCCAAGACACCGACTAGACAGTCAACTTTGGTCGACGATGCAACGTTAAGCTTTGATAGTAGCAGTGTCAAGATGGTAAGCTGTGCTTCAGTGGGCCATGTGTTAGACTCGGCCAGCATGAGATCAAGAAACACTTGCTGTTTTGTAGGCGCAGAGAGTGAAATTTCCGAGACTAGACATTCCAGCTGTTCATTTGTGTTAGCCACTGATTTAAAGTAGCTAGAAAAGAGGGTTCTACGCACTTTGGACAGGTCTGTAGTTGTCGTAGCAGCAGGAGCCGTAGATTGGATAATTGATTTTATCGTCAAAAATTGTTCTTCACATGGAGAACAAGAAAAGACGTCCATCAAAATGTCCATTGATTCGGTCAAGTCTAAACTTGCAGGCAGTTGAAGCGATAATGCAATCTTTTCTTTTGGACTAGCACTTTTGGAATTAAAATAACTGGCCACTAAATCGTGCAATGCAAAGGGATGCGTCTCGGCGAAACAGTGAAGCGCAAAACTTCTAATGGAACTGATTTGAGGATTCGCCGCGATGCAATAGGCCCAAGCGTCATTAAGCAAGGGAGTAGTCTCTGGAAGGTGCAGGACGCAGTGGAGATACAAATTCCAAATGGACGCAAGTCTGGACGTGTCTAGCGACTTGTATCCCAAGACTACTGCCCAAATGCACTTTGTTATTTGGGCCTTTTCAGCAATGTCACAGGATTGCAAGATGCTTGCAATGTCGGGAATGGATGATTTAGGGACTTGGGTCGGCAAGGATTGCGCTAACAGAGTACACAATTTTTCGACATGTCGCCTGTCCAGCGTCGATAGACGGATGAACGGAATTGCCAAAGAGGCATTTGATGTACGCAAGTCTAAAATTGCAATGTCAACTAATGGACCCCAGGAAACTAAAGCAGACGCTGAACGTTCAATAAGACTGCGGGCAAATCGATAGATGGAGGCTCTAACAAAGGAATCTTGGTGCTCGGCAGCATCACGCAGTCCATAGTTTGCAATAGTGGTCAATTCAGCCGCATAGTCGGCAGCTTGGGACTCTGCCAGTAACAGCGACACTGCGTTGTAGGCATGTGTCACTTCGTAGGCACGTTCAAGTTCTTCGTCCGACTTTGTTTGATTTCGATTCGACAGTACGGCACAGGCCTCCTGGACTATAATGGGCGTTGCGACTTGGAAGACATTTGCCTTTTTGTCTGGCCCGAAGCATGCGTTGAACGCAGTTTCAGCTACAATGGCCACCGAACCGACAGAATCCAGCAGTCCCCCAAACCACGGATAAAAGAGCGACTTTATAATAGGTGACACCCACCGCTTGTTATTCCTCACGAGCGCCTCTAAACAGGAATGTGCAAGTTCCCGGACCTGTCTCTCAGGGTCTATGACACAGATGCTGTATACCTTTACCTAAAATAATTAGACAGCGTGATGGAAAGGGTACGAATTGAGGCCGCGCTACCACGAAATCCTCCTCGTGCTTGCAAGCAGACAGCCAGGCACGCAGTTCCACGAGACCACGAGTGCGGGTAGCGAGATCCTTCTTCAAGAGCATTTTGAAGATTAGCCGAACATTTGACGGTAGGTCCTCTAGTGAGATTGATGCATCCTCGACCACGTCGAAAGGATTGAATATGACTCGGCCGACCTTGTCAGTCATGGGGCCAATGAGAAACGATTAATTGTGACAAAAAATGGTTGTTCTTGAACCGTTTGAAGGGAGATGCATAGGAGTCCTGACTGCTAGCGTCCAAAATGCAGAAGAGTTGAAATTAAAATTGCCAAGTTGGCCATTTGCAATGATTGATGCACGGTATGTTACTGGAGAACGCCAGTTGGCTACCGCTGCCTGTGTCTGCTTGGTGGCCGAGCGAGATGGCAAAATGCTTACAAAGAGCCTCTCTACGGAACTCCTCTATCGGATATCAGGGTCCACTAATGTTGCTGAATCTCTCAAGACCTTTGGCCTCAACCAGGATTCTAGCCGAGTTGCCATAGTCGCTTTCGACGTGCCGGCTGAACAGGTATGCCAAGTTATGATGTGGCTAATGTGCAGATTAAACAAGTCTTGAAATCGGAAAAGAATATAATCATTGACGACAATGTACAATATCAGCCCGACATGACGGCTCTGCGTAAAATGTACAAAGTTCCTGTTGAACAAACAAGAGTCTCCGAATACATATTAAATGTGGTGAGTACGAAGAATCTGTAGCAAGTTGAGGTTTATAATAAAAGTAGTTTGTCGTGGTGCATTATCATAAAAGTAGTTTGTCATGGTACTTTATAAGTAGTTTGTCATGGTGCTTTATAAGTGGTTTGTCATGGTGATTTATCATAAAAGTGGCTTGTCATGACAATTTATCACAAATTGCTCGAAATAAACTCTCCATCATGACCTTGTCAACATACATCAACCGACACTAACGCAAACTAGTCAACACGCATCAATACATATCATCGTATTACACTCCCCACACTGATCAAGTCAATTTTAATAAACCGGCAGCAATTAACGCGACCGGGGACCTTCCTGATTGGGAAGATTAGCCGCGGGCGGACAAATTGGTCGGAACAAGCTCAGCGCTCCATAAAGAGGCAATTTAAACAGCCGTTTTTAGAGATATCGTTCAGTGATAACTTTGGACCACCTGGACTATCAACAGCCTCTTCTGAGTATGACCCCGACACTGCATCTCGTCTAATATTAAGATTCACTGTAGTTAAGACACCAACGAAACCAAATACGACAATCTGCCCATCAATGTATAATCCGAATGTGGGACTCACTGTGCAGTACATGACCATGGATAATCGCACAGATGACGAGAGACTATGCAAGCCCGGTGGCGGCGCAGGCAACATGTCGGCAGCCCAGTCGGTAGGAATGGCCCATCTGCGCCGCTCGGAGCATGCCGCAAACACACCGTTTGGAGGAATGACGGCGGGACAGCTGCTGGATAGCTCTGATAAGGAAAACGCTGCCATGCTGGGAGTTGGCACACACCACTTGTTGTCGCCCAACATGCCGGGCCGGCGAGACTCGCTCATGTCTGCGGGGATGCTCGGGGGAAAGCACGACGACGACAATGACGACTCGGAGGACGAGGCTCCGCGGGGGGAGAAGCGGACTGGACGCCGGAAAATCCGCATCGAGTACATTGACGACAAGAGCCGACGACACATTACGTTTAGCAAACGCAAAGCGGGCATTATGAAGAAGGTAATCGGTGGGATTCTCTAATCAGTTGTAGGCCTATGAACTGTCCACCCTGACGGGCACTCAGGTGCTACTCTTAGTGGCCTCTGAGACGGGCCATGTCTATACCTTTGCCACGCCCAAACTACAACCTCTCATCACCAAACCCGAGGGAAAGAATCTAATCCAGGCTTGTCTCAATGCCCCCGACATTCCAGCGCCTGAATACCAGGTATCCTGGGATGGTAGAGGTGATCCTTTAGGTGTCGAATAACTATGAGAGCGGAGATGACAATGGAAAAGAGAGTGTATATGAAGAACGGTCAAGCACCAGTGGACAGGCGTCTGGAATTCCTGTCAATTATGCGGCAGCAATGGCGGGACTGGCTGGCTTCCAATATCCCACTGGACAGAGCAGCTCGGCGGCATCGGCTGCGTTCCTGAATGCGGCACACTATCCTGCATATGCAGCCCAATATAATGCAGCCTTGGCAGCAGGATACTGGCCGGGTACAACATCAGCTGCCGGCGCTGTGTCAAATCCCGTGCCGTCGAGCAATCAGAATCCCGTCAGCCCTGGAGATCGGAGTTTGGCAGGTCATGCAGAATCGTGTGTGGATTCGTCGTCGACACCCGGCGCCGCCAAACCACCGCCTCAGCAGCCTTGACCTTGTCGATTTGTATTGCAGCCCAGTGAAAAGAACGTTAAATTAAATACTTTTATGCTTTGATGTGTTTGTTGATCACCCGAGGTGGTTGCTGAGCGACGCATTGGGATGGTATAAATGTGGGTTTGTTGTGTGGAACAGGGCAATAGCTGACAACAGCGCCATGCACGCCAACGCCCTCTTTCTCCTCCTCTCCACTGCGGCCCTCCAGATGGCTGACGCCAAATTGGTGAACCAGTGCACACAGCGGGGAATGTACGCCATGACTTGGGATGATGGACCCGCCCAGTACACTCCTCAACTGCTCGACACTTTGGCTTCCAAGAATGTAAAGGTCACCTTCCACATTACCACAAAGTACCTGACCGATCCTAACATCCAGGCCATGATCCAACGCATCTCAGGGGCTGGCCACTTGATTGGACTCCGCACAGAATCCGACTGGAATCTCTTTAACATGAGCGATGAGCAGATTAGAGCAGGTGTTGCTCGTCAGGCCAACGTCTTGGCATCCTTCACCGGCTATGTCCCCAAGTTTGTCCGTCTCCCCTACAATGGCTATGACGATCGCGTGTTGGCAGCCATCGAATCCACTGGCTTGATTGCCACCACCCACAACTTGGAGACTTATGACTACAACAACGATGGTGAGCGTACCAGATCTGCTGTCAAGCTTGCCTTGTCTCTGCAAGGAAAGGGAGCAGGATCCTTCATCTCGGTGCAACACGATGGTGTTCAGCAATCGGTTGGTGTTGCTGGTCAAATTATTGACCAAATCAAGTCGAGCGGATACAAGTTGGTGAAGCTCGACGAGTGTCTTGGCTTGGGTGACATGTCCAAGAACAAGGAACCGCTGAAGGGAGCCGATGACTCTATTGATCTCGGTCCCCTTTCCGGCGGCGCTGTTGCTGTTCCTGGTGCCGCTGGAGCACCAGCGGACCCGAATGCTGGCGATGCCGCAGTTGCTGGTCAGGGCTCCTCCAACTCTAATGGTGTGAATGTGTATGGTCCATCAGCCTTTGCCGCCATGGTTGCTATTCTAATGGCCTTGGGACTCCAAATCTAACGGTTCAATAAAGGTATCTGTATCTGTATCTGGATGAGTTTTATCCATTGGGATGACTTTGTGGCGTAGGTAGGTAGGGGATTGATTAGCTGGATATTTGAGGACAGTGGGATGTGTATCCATACTACGCGACAACTTTATCCGGGCGAGTTGTATATTACATATAATATCCCGGAACCCATCCACCACACCAACACTCACCATAACACTAATCACTATGGCCAATTTGGGACAATGTTTAAGAGACCAGTCATTAGTTATCGAATAAATGCCCAGGAGAAGCGAGTTTCGTGGAAGTAGCGTGGGAACATCAAGGACCTCGGTCATTACTCCCGCCCTTCCCCCTGTGACCATTGTAGGTCGCTTGTACAATTAACTAAATTGTAGGATGAACACTTGCGTGAGCTGGATGAGCTGGTGGAAAAGTTTGGGCCCATTTTTAATCCCGCCGATCCTCGAAAAGGGCCTGTACATTGGAGCCGTCACTAACTTGACAGGGATTATCAGAGTCGGAAATAAAAAAATCAAGAGAGGCCAAAGGGGCAAATATCCTCCCCACTCCAAAACATCCGCCACTTGTTGTCCAATATTTGAAGCAGATGGCAAATCTTTTTAGTCTTGTGCTGATGGTTTGTGGGTCCCTTTCAATTATTGTGTTTCTCATTGACTCTAATCTCTGGATCAATTTGTATACGGGTCTGATATTTTGGGCAGTGGCCTTTTTCAATGCTGCCTTGGAGTTTTGGCAAGTCTACTCGAGTGCAAAAACCTTGGAAGGATTCCTTAGTCTTGTCCCTTCGACTACCCTCGTGCTACGTGAGGGACAGCTTAAGGACATTTCGGCGGCACTGCTCGTTGTCGGTGATCTGATCATATTAAAGACGGGAAACAAGGTCCCGGCAGATGCTCGCATCATCTGGTCAGACAATGTCCGCGTGGACAATTCTTCGTTGACTGGCGAGTCGGAGCCGCAGGAACGAAATTCTGCCTGTAGTGATACTGATGCACTCGAGGCCAACAACTTGCTGTTCAGCGGAACAATAATGGTTTCAGGCGAGGCTGTAGGCCTTGTGGTTCGTGTCGGCCCAGACACTGTGATTGGGAGGCTTGCCAAGTACGCTGTTACAGAGCCAAAGCGCCCCAGCCAACTCGAACACGAAATGACCATTTTTATTCGGAGACTTGTTGCAGCAGCCTTGCTCTTTGGCATCTTGGCATTGATCCTGGGGTTTAGTTTAGGTCTGCACGTCACCGATGTAATTGATGCCGCGGTGGGAATTTTCGTGTCCTTTCTACCACAAGGTCTCCCGGCTACCATGACCATTCTGCTTACCTCTGCGGCAAAACGAATGGCTGCCCGAAATGTCCTGGTCAAGGAGCTTCGGAGCGTGGAGACTCTCGGGGCCATGACCCTCCTCGCCACGGACAAGACTGGCACCTTGACCCAGAACAAGATGGCAGTGGTGGGTGGTTGGATCTATGGCCACATCTTTAATAATGTGGAGGAAATGGACACTTCAGTGGGCAGAATTGCCGAATTTCTAGACTCTGTCTCTCTTTGTACGTCCTGCAAGCTGGATGAGACTGAGGGTGGCCATGACATTGAAGAACGGTCTATATTTGGGGATGCTACCGAAGTGGGAATCCTCCGCTATGTGGGAAAATATCGCAATCTCGATCAAATATTTACAGAGCATCCCAAGGAAGTCGAGCTTCCCTTCAACTCGACCACAAAATGGCATGCCATTGTCAGTTTTGTAGAGGGTCAGAATCGGGTCATCCTGAAGGGTGCACCTGAGCGTGTACTCGAAAAGTGTAGTCGATTCCGGAGAGATGGAGAATATGTGGCCATTGACGATGCTTTCAAAGATGAGTTTAATAGAAAATATGAGTATTTTGCAGGCAATGGTCTCCGTATTCTTGCAGTGGCCACCAAGGATCTGCCTTCTGACCAATTTCCACAAGGCTTTAAATTTGAAAAGGATCCATTGAATTTCCCTCTGGACAACTTGGACTTTTTGGGCTTTGTATGTCTTCGCGATCCTCCCAAGGCTGGGGTCCAATGGGCGATTGGACGTCTTCGCGATGCAGGAATCAGCGTGGTCATGGTTACTGGCGATCACCCATTTACTGCCGAGGCGATTAGTCGTCAAGTCGGAATTATCTCGTGTGCTGATGTGTTTCGTCGTCCTCCCAGCGAAACTGATATTTCGCAGCGACCCAGTGTCCGTGCTGCAGTGATTCACGGCGAAGACGTGGATAGTATGACAAAAAGCGACTGGAGGAGAGTGTCGCATTTGCACGAGATTGTATTTGCCCGCACAGCGCCCCGTCACAAGTTGGAGATTGTGAAGCAGTTTCAGGCTGCCGGTCACATTGTGGCAGTGAGTGGAGACGGAGTGAATGACAGTCCCGCCCTCCGCAAGGCGAACCTGGGAATTTCGATGAATAAGACTGCCTCGGACGTATCCAAGGACGCAGCTCACATGATCCTTTTGGACGACAATTTTGTCTCCATTGTGGCAGGCGTCTTTGAGGGGCGTCTCATCTTTGAGAACATTAAGAAAAGCATTCGGTACACCTTGACGCACATAACGGCAGAAGTGACGGCCCTCCTCGTCTATGCCCTTTTAATCATCCCGCCACCCTTATCGCCAATTCTGCTGATATTTATTGACGTATTTGCAGAACTGGGGCCCGCAGTGTCCTTTGCCGGCGAGCCGCCCGAGTATGACCTCATGGCTGTGCCTCCCCGACAGGAGGTCAAAACAGTGATTCCCATTGAGAGGCGAGTTGGCCGATTTCTTAGAAGCTGGAAGGTTCCCTCCGTGCTAGAAAAGGCTCTGGTAAAGACAGCCAAGGCATTCTATCTTCCCAACAAGGGAGAGGGTTTGATTGATACGGATCTGATAATTTGGAGCTTTTTGGAGGGAGGGATCATTGTTGCGCTTGGTGCATGGGGCGCATATGTCGTGACACTTGCGGTAGAGCTGGTTCCATTTGGAATTCTCTACCGATCATACCTGACGTATTTCGCCGACAACTCGCCTGCGCTGACCCTTACAGATGGAACAGTGGCCTCGGCCGAAGACCAAACTGTCATCCTTGGCCGATTGCAAGCTGCCTATTTCCAGGCAATTTTGATTGCCCAGTGGTTCAATGTCTTTGTCCAGAAGCACCGGTATCGTTACCCGTGGGGAAAGGACTTGTTCGTCAATCGGATGACGTATATCGGGATATTTTGTGCCATGGTAGTCTGTGCCATTGTCGTGTATATTCCGGCGATCAACGAAGTGTTTCAAACAAACATTCCCCCCGCCCTCGCTTTGGCCCCGCCATTTGTTGCAGGCATCACGTTGGTACTCTATGAGTTTGTCAGGAGAAGTCTGCGTCATCGTGGCAAGTTTGGTGGCATCCCGAGTCCGGCAGTGCTAATTAAGCCCGACACAATGGGAGCTGAAAAAGCACCACCAATACCGCGTTCAAGAGAGCTCTCAGTAATGGAGAGACCTTGAAAAGAGGTCTAGATTGTAGTGTTAAAAGTTATCGGATCTGATAGTTAGTAAATCATGGTAGACTCGTATACATTCAAGGAGCAGTGAGCCACGTTGACTGAATGTTTCGTGGGAGTGTTTGTAATGGCTAGGTAAGTGAGTGATATTTGATTCAAAGTGTTCTGGTAAGTATTGGGGGGGGG
>MTSL01000083.1:0-10508 GCA_002794465.1 Paramicrosporidium saccamoebae | reverse complement strand
ATGCACGGAATGCATGAACCGCAAAAAAACCAAAGTGCTCTGACCCCCGGCCCTGGACGCTGCAATTAAATTGGGATATGCGAGATAGTATAGTGCGCTTACGGACCAGGGATTTTAATAAAGGGTCTTTTACTTAAACCCCACAAATTGTCCAGAATAATCCGGGACACCCCTCAAATGGGGATCTGGGGGCACGCCGCGGCTAATAAATTTGCCAGGGGTCCTAATTTCTTCAGTGATATATGCGTGTTGGAATTGCTCTCATTGCCTGCTTCTTCTCCTCAGCCCTCTGTGAGGCATTGGTCAAATTGGGTGACAATGTATATGTCAAGGGTACAGAGATTTCAGTGAAACCAAAGAATCTCACGGTGCACAAGTACACTGGTATCCAATATGCCACTCGAGAAAAGTTGTTTGTTGAATCTGAGGCTGTCGTCTATAAGGCTAATAAGAAGACGATTATTGATGCTACTCAGCTTAGCAGTATCAGTCCCCAGCTAGACAACTTTAACGTGCCTGGAGAAGCTAAACCGATAGTGGATGCATTGATTTCTACGGGGGGTGCGACAACTGATGCCTTGAAATGCCATACATTGGATATTTTCGTTCCAGTCGGGGAGAAGACTGCCGAGAAAAAGCGCGTAGTATTCTACATTCACGGCGGCGGCATGGATGCTGGGGCCCCCAACATGGCCCTGAATGATCCACAGGGCGCTTATCGTTTTGAAGACTTTAGTCCCGACACGATTTGGGTTAACGTCGGCTATCCTCTGGGGGCCCTTGGCTTCTGGCATAGCAAGGATGCTGTCAAACCCGACAAGTACCACACCAACGCGGCTCTAGTTGGGATCATTCAGGCACTCCGCTGGGTACAGGATCATATTGCCAAGTTTCACGGAGATCCTAATAACGTGACAGTTATTGGACATTCGGCTGGGGCTGCCTTGGCCCAGTGCGTCCATTTTAAGCTCCACAAGAAGGAGGACCTTGGCTTTAAGAATAATAATCCGTTCCATAAGCTAATTTTGATGAGCGGAACAGCTTCCATGTTTGATTCCATTACAACTGAAGAAGCCATTGCTCGCCAAAACCTTGTGGTTGCCAATACCGATTGTAAAGCTAAGACGGGTGATGCTTTGTTAGAGTGTCTGCAAAAGATGACAGGAGCTCAGATAGTTGAGGCTTCTCGTGATATCAAGGTAATGTGGGGACCGGTCCGTGATGGAAAGTATCTGGTTGGCAATGCCGAACATCATCTAAAGAATGGTCTGTTCATGAAAGGTGTTGAAATTCTTGTCACTGCAACAGCCGATGATTGCGGTCTCTTCTGTATCAGAAATCAGGAACATTTAACAAAGGATGGCCACCAATTGTGGGCTATGCTTGGCCGTGAGGACCTAGTCGAATCTTTCGAAGGTAGTTACCCTCCCTCCAATTATGGAAACAGCTCCTATAAAGCCGTTGTTTGCGCTGCCACCGATTCCATCTTTATCAACCCCGCCCTCAAGTCTTTGGAATATTACAGATCACATGGTTTGACCGCACATGGTCACCAGTTCCAGTTCACTCTGGATATCATTAGCTCCGCCTGGGCGAGAATGGCTGCAATGGTCAGTGCTCACCTCTACAAGTTTCCGTTAGGGGAGGCATTAAATGTGCTGGAGTCGATGGGGACCTTCCATGGCCTCGAGCAAGCGTTGATTTTTAACACTAAACTTGACTCTGCTGGAACTAGAACAATTGAATCACTATCTAGCCCTGCCCAGTGCCGTCAAGTTCTCCGTCCACTGTTTGGATTTATCAAGGGTGAAGGCCCAGCATTTGAGAAACTACGCAGACCGTGCAAGCCTGCGACAAAAATCAATCCCCGTCAGGCAGTAGAGATGCTCTACACTGAGAAATTGAGTTTGGATGTGAATTCTGTGATAGGTGAATATAAAGAGGAAGCTCCTGTCCAGATTGTTGACAAGAAAAAAAGGTCAAAGGCTACAAAGACGGAAGAAAAGGAAAATCCCGGAAAGAAAGACCACAAAGACGCTACTCTGAAGACGAAAGAAGTGAAAAAGGTGGAAGTTAAAAAGGTGAATCCTGAAAAGGCCAAAAACAACGCAAAGGCAACAGCCCACAACTCCCGTTCTCACACTACAAAGACAGTTCCTCGGCGTTTTTAAGTATCGCCATTGCAATTTATAGAAGCATGAGGTTTGAGTAAAAATACCTTATTGATGAGAGCATTCGTTTTGTTAAAGTATCTAGTTTTTTATAGACAAGAAATGGGCCGTGGAATCGCCATTTGGGTCAGATTTGCTCTAATAATAAGTGGACACTGTTTAGCAGACCTTTTATTGACATTCCTGGTCCGTAGTCATGCTATCTCATAAGAAACAAAGTTCTCACAGGTATATCTTCTATTAAACAGAGTTAAAGGGCCGCCATACGACCCATTTCTCACCGACCTCGCACGAATCACTCTTATTTCTTGGAACGACGTGATCGGGTCGTTGTTCTTGTAGTCGTAGAATCTGTAGTCTCGTCGTCTTCAATCCTACCAAGCATTCGATGTAGAGAGCCGCGATATGACAGTGGCGTCAATATGGTCTTTGGAGGCGAAATGTGCGTCCAATTAACCATAGAAATACCCTCGACTGGTCGTCTGCCTCGCGTCTGACGTCTCTTTCTCCGCGCCTCGCGGTCTCGACTTTGTTCAATCTTCTCCACCTCCACCGGATCGAGCTCTAAGATGATGGGGGTGAAATCATTGAGTGTATTAGGGTCACGACGTGTTCCCTTGAGAGCAGGCAGGATCAGTGGCTGTAATTCGGGATCGTGAGGACGGACCGTACCATTCGAGTCCTTTGAGTAGCCGACAAGCAGCAAGGCTCGTCGAATGTGGGCTACTTGTTCCATAATGTCGTTTGTGATGGCTGTGATAAACTCTACTGGGAGCGCCAATTCCCTAACATAATCTACTGCAAAATCTGCTGGACTGTTCTTGCTCTCTCCCAAGTCCCACTCAATCTGATCCGTAAGCTGTAGCAATCCAATGGTAATGTCCAATTTCACGAGCGCCCGGACGCCGGCAAGCGACGCAGGCCCACCCGCATTTCTAAGCATATTGGCGGCCTCACGATGCTCTTGGAGTTGCTGTTGAATGCTCTTTACAATGGCCGGAGAGAATGTGCTCAAGGGGAGGTCAAAGTCCCGACAGGTAAACTCGGCAAAATCCTCTGCTGCCAAGGATTCGTCGTGGAGGTCCCATAACAGAGTGTCGCGGAGCTTGTACCCGTCCATCTCGAGGTCCAGCCGTATAGGCACCGGCTCAGTGCGCTGTCTGGGCACCCAACCAAGTGCCACGGTGGGTCGGCGTTCGTTCTTTGTGACAAGAATGGGTGGTCGCTCCTTGCGGGTGTGGGCAATTCGCGCCTCCATCGAACCGAGCTGCTGTCGACGAATGCGGATGAAATTGCTCTCACGTTCTTGTTGAGACTTTTCATGGAGCCGTGCCAACACTGTTCGATGTCTGTCAAAGTCTCCTTGCATGTATAACAAAGAATGCCGATTGTGTAAGAGCTTGTATATAAAGGACCGGGGCCGAGAGATAGAGGTCCTTGAGACTCTCCGAGTAGGCGATTCCAATCATTCTAAAAGAGATCCGCAGTCTATTGTTATCTATCGTATGGAACATTAGTGACCAACGCTGCGCAATATCGCAGTGTCGCATCATTGGCAGATGGTGCAAGTTTTGTAGAATAGAGTTCATATAGCACGTATTGCCCAGATTTACCAAGCCCGAGGGGAGACCATTTGCAATGGCGAGGACCATCAATATTAGAGATGCGTGTATTAGCACCATGGCATGAAATGGGCCATCTCACCGCAAGATCCGCCAATGGGAACCAACGAAAGTTTTGTCGAGATCGATCAAATGCGTGAGAGGAGCATGACCGAGATGTCTATAGAAATGGATGGCAGGGAACTGTTTATTACCAGCTAGCCGGTACGAACCCACCGACATGGGATCCATCCTTGCATTTCTCGCCTCTAAATCTCCTTACCATGTTTGATCCGCCACATATCACTCAACTAATTGATCCAGATGCTAGTGGCAAATATGAAATATATTAATATGTGTGCGATTTTGTGAATTCTGTGGAATAATATACACTCTCAGTTTCAGTGGTATTAGCGGGCGCAGCTGCCAACTCTGCCATGCGTTTCCTTCTAGCCTGTGGATCCAGTCCACGAAGAAGATAGGGAGAATCCAACAATTTGTTTAGCGACTTTCTATCAGCACTAAAATCACGATCATCCACTCTTGGCTTCAACATGAGATCCATCAAGGCTGAAAATTCTGGATGGAAGAATGGTTGCGTGGGATAGACATAATGACCCCATTGGGCGCACCGTGAATCTAATATCTCGTCTCGCTGGTCGTCAGTAATGGAGGGCTCCCAGAAGACGCGGGTGCGCCACATGCCGGCAGCCACGGACCACCAATCCGAGCCACGGCCCGCGGGTCTGCAAATGTGCTGTTCGGGTGCCATGGTGACGTCAGTGCCGACATGGATGCAGTCCTTCTCCTTTACCTCATCTAGGCGCATGGCCAAGCCAAAGTCCAGCAGCACCAGACTGTAGTCAGAGAGGGCGGGGGAGTCTGAGGGAAGGATGAAATTACGATCGGGGCCGGATATGACAAAATTTTCAGGCTTCAGGTCCAGATGGAGGATTCCCTGCTGGTGGATGGCATAAATAGTCTCGACGAGTTGACGGAAGAATCGAGGCAGGAAGGTTTCATCAGGCTTGAGGATATGCCGTGGCTTTGCTGGTGCGTAGAAAGATAAATGGTCACTGGATAATGTTACCAGATCGCCGCCTTTTAGGAAAGGATAAATCATTCTCAATGTGGGCTCCTTTTCGTAACATACCGGCTGGATAACGCCTCGATGGGCAACTGTACTAAGAGCATAGTGTTCTCTTCCAAAGATGCGTTTGGCAAACGCTACATCACGCTCCTCTTGACTGACATGCTCCTTCTTGCCGTCCTTGCGCGGATTCTTCACCTTGAAATGTTTTGACACCAATTGGACATTGCCCTTTTCGTTCAGAGAAAACGGCCCACGCACCCCTCCCACCGTATAAGGAACCTCTTTGAAGAATAAATCTCCCTGAGAGCCTGCAAGTCTACTCAGCTCCTTAGTCTGATATTCTTCGTTCTCACCACGATCTTGGCCCTCTCCATGGCCATCACTCTCTCCCAGGCCAATCTCCCGACACACGGGGACGCCAAAATGCCTCGTCTCTGTGCCGCCACGCATAAGATATTCTCCGTAAAAGATGGAAACATGGCGGATGATAGACTTTGTGAAGCGAGTAATGGGTCTCAGGTTTTTCCCGTTTTTATCCTTGATGGATGCGGGAAGCGCAACAATACGGTATTGATCCCACAGATAAGACTCCATGGTCCTGGTGGTATTCTTAAATTGCTCAAAGGCAGCCTTAATGTCAGTGTGTTTCATTTGGAATGGTCTGAGAAAGGATGCCTCGATTGCTGTACGAGTCCGCTGGGGGATTATGACGGGCTTGGCCTCCTCCAGCTCCTCCCCGTCAGTTAGTGATAGTGTCCTTTTCTTTTCATTTTTCGGCATATCTGTATCCTTTGGGGCCGTATTTTTGGTGGGGGGTTCCTTTACTTCCTCACGGTTCTGCTGGCTCATCCGCAGCTTGGCCTTTCTTGCAGCCAATACTGTATCGTGCTTCCGTGCTCCTGCGCGCCCATGCCTGTGTCCATCACCAACGCGAGCCAGCTGTTTCCCCGTCCAGACTAGTGAAACCAAAATGACGGTGAACAGTGCGACCCAGAAAAAGATGCGTCGGATACTGAACCACCGCAGCATGTCGGTTGAACAGACGCCACCTGGCTATAGTCCCCCGGCCCTGTGATTGGTTGTCATCGAAACCGACCTTCATTGTGGGGTCTATAGGATAGATACTAACAATCTCTTTTACCGAGTAGGCTGGGTGTAAGTAAGGTTTACAGCAAAAGCCCTTTATTACAGTTTATAGTGGAGGATTTTTATCGTTAGGATTTATATAGCTGAACTAGGAGATAGCAGAGAGAGGATACTACAGTAGTGAGAGTGGCATAGCTAATGATTGGGTGCGGCTGGGCTACCGGCACGCTGGCGTCCAGCGGTCTAAAATTCTTGCCAATCTCCTCCACCTTGATCACTAGCTCCTTTCCATCCTCGGGGCATTCCAATCCAAGCTTTGGAGGATGCAAGAAGACTTTGGACGACCTCTTCCGTAGCGAGGATGGTTGTTGGTAGCGGAGAACAAAATCGGGAATCTCTAATAACACCAATGTGCCTAGAGGGCGTGTGGCCTGGAGAGTAAATGATTTTGCGGCGTCAGAGTATACTGGCGCCTCCAGATCAACATCTCCGTCTACTTGCCAAGTCTCCAGAGTTGCACGGTGTAACAACCATTGGTCTACGAACATGTCCTTTGGAACACTCCATTTTGCCGTCAACAGACATCCTGGTGCCTCGCCCAGCATTTCCACTTGTAATTTGTACCGAAGATGGAACCCTGTGCCGCTCCAGGAATGTTGAGCGCGGAGAATGACATCGGGAGCGACGCCAAAGAGTGGCAACTTGGCATATGAAGGAGCAGGGTGCGAGTGCAATACCCATTCAGAAAAGGATTCCCACCAGGAAGTACTTGGAGTCGTCTCGGGTACTGTGGTGGGTTGCAAAAGGAACATGATACTCGCCGTAAGCGTGGTCAAGCCGGCCAAGTAACCTGCCAGTGTCATTGCAATGGGAAAGAGTAATTGTTTAGCCCGCCAATGAGAAGAAAGGAATTGTGAGATTCGAGTACGGGTGTGGGTTCATAGTAGTGACTGAGCGGCTTTGATCCGTAAATATATACTCTCTCAGTTTACGATCAATAAAAGTCGTAGTAAAGATTCTTTAATCACTGATTCACAAGTCCAATCTTTACAAACTTTTACCCATTCACAACACCTGCGCTTACTTATGGTACAACCCACAAATACAATTTCAGCTTTAATGGGGGCGATATGATGGATGATGATAGGTAGGAAATGTAGGATCATAAGGATCAGGAGGGGGATAAGGGTAAGAATGGTATGGATAGGGATAAGGATAGGGATGTGAAGGGGGAGAATAGGACGGCGAGGGATGGTATGGATTTGCACTGGGGGGATGATATTGTAAAGGATATAGAGGGGGATGGGTCATCGCAGGATAATGAGGAGGATATCTTGGCAAAACGCCACGCAGCATGGAAGGATGGTAATAATGATCAGAAACGGGCACAAATTCCCTCGGCTCGGGGATCGTCCGGAGCGGTTGGGCGCACCGATCCCTTCCATAGCTAATGTTACAATTCTGGAAAAGAGGATCCTTGCGGACGCCCTCCACCGCCTTGACGGCATCAAGGAGTTGGCAAAAATTGACAAAGACAACGTCGCGTTCTTTTCTGAGGAAATTGATCATTTCGATGGGTCCGTAGGCGGAGAAGGAGCGACGCAAGTCGTCTTCCGTCAAGTTGGACAGATTAATGTTGCCAAGATAGACGTTGCGGGTTGCTCCCTGACGGAGGGCCACAGTCACAGCGGCAGGAAGACTGGAGGCCTGCCCCCAACCAGGCTTCAGACGATTACCGCGAATCCAGATGCCTGCTTGGGTGGCAAAGTCAAAGAAAGATTGTGCAGCCATGGGTTCAAGAAAAGTGACAAAAGCGCATTGCTTCTCGGGAGTAACGCGAATCTTTTCCAAAGCTCCTCCGCGGATAATATTGCAAAGGTCCTCGGCAGTTGTCTCTGGTGGCATTCTGCCCAAGTAAATAGTCCGAAGAGGCGCTTCTGGCCTTTTGGGCGCTTCCTCCTGTACAGTGTCGAGTTGGCCTTCTTCTTTCTCATTTTCCCGATTTTTGGCTTTACTGGGTTCGTTGGAACAACGATCCCGACCGAATCCGAGTCGTTTTCCTTGCCACTGTTCCTCTCCGCTCATGACACTGACGGCTTTCATAGCATCGGCGACACTGGTCAAGTGCACAAAGGCACAGTGTCTTTCAGGAACCACCTTAATATGCTCTACCAGCCCAAACCGTTCGACTTGGGCTTTGAGTTCAGCACTCAACTGCTCCTCCTCCTCTGGCGTGGCTCCCTCGTCAATATCAAGATTTCCTATAAAAACATTTCTTGATGCGCCATTCCGTATTGCCGTCTCCACATTTTGCGAAACTGCACTCGTCTTGGCCCAGCCAACCCTCACCTCCACCCCACCCACACACATCCTCCTTCCCCTTCCGTAAAACGACGCTGCCCCTTTTGCGTCCACAAAGTCGACAAATGCGCAGCTGCGTTCAGTAAGAAAGCGGAGAGAAAGGATGGCGCCGCCGCGGATGTGGTTGAGTAGGGCAGTGGCAGTGATGGTGGGCGGGACGCCGCCAAGATAGATCGTCCGGGATTCGTCCGTCTTGCGTTTCTTACGATCGGGCGTCGAGAGGCTGGTGAGGTCACTATGTTGGTTAGTCATCAGGGAGTCTAGGGTACTCTATAATTCGTTTTGTATGTGCCTCTGGCGGTGCACCAGTCTCAGAAGGAGAGCCGTTGCCCTCTTCGGATGTGACTTGGAGCATAATTGCCAGGGTTGGTAGGGCGCGGAGTCATACCCACGAGGCGAACAACTTAACTATAGTTCGAGATGTCATGGATATGGCGTGGGAAAAACTGCCGTGTACTAAAATGAGTAGTATATTGTTAGATATAACATTATCTTTTCAGTTACTAAATTGGGGCCATCAGTACGCACACTACTAGTATATGGCGGGTGTACTACATTACCACGATGTCAATATAAATGGGTGACGGGGAATTATCAACTGGTATGGACTCTCCGACATTATGCCAATCTTTCCACTCCTCACCTCTGACTCTCCATTTTATATTTGGACAAGTGCCCCACATCCGGCTAAATATTTTATCACTTTACATTCACATTTTTGATTTGGCTATTTATTGACTTTTACAGGCTGCACTTGTGCTGCTTTCCAGAAATGCTGGACTCTCCACTGTTGCATGCGTCTCGTCCAAGTCAAATCCTTCGCTGCTTACAACTTGCAGTTCACAACTCACAATTCAAAACTCACAGTCCACAGCTCACAATTCACAATTCACAATTCACAACTCATGGCCCAACACTCGATGCTCATCTCTTGTAAACTCAAGCACACCTGATTGGTTTATTCGGCAAATTATCGGGCGCTTTAATTGGTCAGTGGCAGACACTGCCGTTCCTTATTGGCTGTCAGTGGATAACAGGCCCACGGGACGAGGAAAAGCCAGGGACAAACCAGCGCCACTATGAAGTTTCTCCTGCTATTGTCCTTTTTGGTGCTATTTGTGTCAGGAGCCAATCTTCCCGGGCTTTCCAACAATAAGAACAACTGCTATATCAACTCTGTCCTTCAATGTTTCTTCTATCTGCCCAGCTTGCGACGCAACCTCTTGAGCCGGGAGGACTTTAAGGACCACACGGTCGAACTCAGTCTTGCTGCACATTTTGCCAGAATGCAAAACTGTAAGGGTCCGGTGATGCAGTCTGGCACGGATTTTTACTATAAATACCGCAACGAATGCCTTGCCAGGAACCTTGACGTTGAAAAGGATGGAGGTATCGATGAGGCAAGGCGTGTTGTAACGCGACTTTTGTCCGACTTTCCGGAGAACGTGCAAGATCTAGAGGACCCGGTATACAAGGAATTCAAGGCATTATTTAACGTCAGTACTGCCACCTACAGGACCTACAATGATGGTACACCTCCATCAGATATAAAGATAACGGAACAGGCACATGTTGCCGTGACTATCGACCCTAAAATGCCCGTTGAGCAAAATCTGGAATACATTCTCGCAAATTTGTCAAGCCAGATTACTGAGAGGAAAAAGAGTTCGGAAGAACGGGAGCTAATGGGCGAGCTGGTCGAGATGATTACCGGAAGCGGACCGATCCTCGTTATCGAGGCAAATCACCCTTGGAGAACCCCAGATACTAACCTGTTTACTACCACCTATCGAGATTACACGACACACTATACTGAAACAATGCGGGTCAATGGACTGTTGTATCATCTCTATGGGGTGGTCTTGCATCACGGTGTACATTTTACTGCCATTGTCAAGACTGATGCAAATAACGACGATAGTTGGTACTGGTTTAATGACGCCGTTGTAACTAAGCAATCACGGGCAAGTGTACTACAACACGGACAAGAGGCACATTTATTCTTTTACGTTCGTGACGATGAAGTCGACAAGTGGAAGGTTCCTGGTTTTTCCGCTCACGTTGAACCGTCAGATACGATCGTTGCCTATATGCTAGAAAACGGCCTTGATAAAATTGCTGAAGGCGGAGCTGGCGGCGGAGGCGGTGGAGGTGGAGGTGGAGGTGGAGGTGGAGGTGGAGGTGGAGGTGGAGGTG
>MTSL01000082.1:0-16274 GCA_002794465.1 Paramicrosporidium saccamoebae | reverse complement strand
ATGTTCTGGGACGAGATAGTGTGAATGCCAAATTGTCCGCCTTAATTGCCGCATCCATGTGATCTCTCCAATATAAAGTTGGTCGATGTGCAGTCCACAACTCTCTGTCATACCAGCGCGCCTTGTATGACAATGCCAGAAACCAGTGACGATCATTCTCATTCTGCCACCAGGGAAAACTGGCGTTCAGCATGCATTTCAGATAGCTGTAAAATTTCTTCTTCATTGCCTCTTTGATGACAGGCAGTTGGTCAGTCTGGAAAATTGGACTGTTGGTCATGATGATTGATGCATCCAGCACATTGATACCCTCCCCCAGTGCTTTTCCAAGCTCAGTGTTCAGCTGCTCCAGGCCCAGTTCTGTGCCACGTTCTATGAGGGTAGACACTCCTATTGATGCATTGCTGTGCTCGGCATCACTCGCATCTTCTGGGAGAAGAGTCTTGACGCGGCGCACATCCAACTTGGCCGCCAACACAAATGGGAGGAACGCCAGAAACACCTTCATAAACCATTAATGTGCTCCTGCAAGATCTTATAGTAGCAATAGTTTCATTTGCTTATATAGGAAAAGATGGTATCTAAAAAGTTCAGTGTTCCCGATTTAGCGAATAACAAGCAGGAAAGATTATTAAACAGCACCCGCCTATGATTAGTGGTCCCACTTCAGAGTGCCTCCCATAAGACACTCACCCCAAAAACACAAGTATTTTCCAAAATAGCTTCCAGCACAAATGCTTTATTATTACTTAAATTCAGTTTCCAAATGAAGTCTGTCTAAGTATGGGACTTTACCACAATCTGATGCTATACTGTGTCCCATTCGCCAGCTGGCTAACCTAAACATAGTATGTGTTTGATTGGCTGTCAGATTTTTAATGCAGAGTTGTAGTCTTTGGCTAGACGACTTTGTAGGCTGTATACTTGCCCAAATTATTGTGTTTTGTACTTTTTAATCAAGTGCTTGAGTCAGTACCGCGCTCTCAAACAATCATTAGGATGGAACACGGAAATGAACAATACAGTTTGTTTACAGTGCGCTATGATTGGTCAAGTCTAACCAATTGAGGATTGTTGCTGTCTCGCTGGCGAATAAAGTACAGTCTCTGAAAAAAGAGCCGATGACCAGCTATATGAATATCCCAAACCATAGTCTTGGTGGCGCAAGCCCTGCGCTACCACCTGCTGGGGAACTAGACCCAGTCTTCACCCCGGCCGAGATCATGACGGCCACAAACCGGATCCTGCCAGAAAAAGTACATCGCGTCGACGGTGCTCCGGTAGCTGCGCCCCGAGATCGTGTTGCCTTTGCCCAAGACATCCCAAAGCCAACACCCATAGTAGCAGCCAACTGTGATGTGGCCGAATTTGCGCCAGGAGCAAGACCCTTGCGTCGCATGTCGTCCTCGCGGGTGTTTGTGGACATGTCAGTGCCTACGCAGGTAACAACGCAATGGGAAGTTGGGAAAGATGCCCCCATCCTGCCGGCCCCACACGAAACGATGCTCAATGCAGGGAAGGGCTATACCATCCGAGCTGTCGATACGGGCGAAATACTAGCCTCAACAGGAGAAATAAAAGCCTCGACAGAAGCGACACCAGGAATACCCCCCTCAAACTCCGCCAATGATGTAAGTAGAAAAGAAAATGAAATAGAATAAAAGGCAAAATGCTGGCATTACGACGAATTGGGAGTGGTTTTGCTCAGAGTTATGTCGCTAGGACCTGCAGTGTACGCAGAGTTCATGAACAGCGGACCCCGCAGCTGGAGGAGCAGAGCTCCCGCCGTCCATTGTCGCCACACTTGACCATCTATGCCCTACAACTGACATCACTCATGTCCATCGGCCATCGCATGACGGGCGCTGGTCTCGCCACGCTCATGTACGTCTTTGGTTTGTATTACGGGATATCGGCGCCGGGTGCTATTACAGAAAGTCTTGCGGCAACCGTGGCAAACACGCCGGATGCACTGGTCACGGGCAGCAAATTTGTGCTGGCAACGCCCTTTTTCTACCACACGTTCAATGGGATACGACATTTGGTGTGGGATATGGGCTATTCGTTGAGTCTAAGGGGAACGTACATTGGTGGATGGTTAGTTCAAGGTGCATCGCTCCTTGCGGGGGCATTAGTTTCGATTCTCTAATAAAAGCGCATTAAGAAAGCCGATTGTATTGTGGACGCACCTGTTCAAGAAAGTCTATCATGCTGGGGATACAAGCATTAGCGAGACTGTTGAGGACTCGATGATCACCAGAAGATAGGACGGAGGCAGTCATTTTAGAAAGATGATGATGGAAGATGGAACTTGCGCTGCCATATTGCACAGACAATTCACAGAAGCGGTCTACGCACTCCCAGGGCGTCTTGGCGGAGCCCGAGAACAAGGCGGGATTTTCAAGGATTCCCCGGGCACTCATAACACCATCCGCACCGGTGCATTGAGCAATCTCCTTTGTATCATTTAGAGTGAATGCATCACCGTTGGCTACCACCGGGACGGCGACAGACTGTTTAATGAGTTTGACCATGGCATAGTTGACAGATTCGCTGGATTTCTGATGTCGTGTCCGACCATGAACGGTTAGCCAAGAAGCTCCCGCTGTCTCTAGTCGTCTTGCCAATTCTACTGTCTTTTTCTCGTCATCAAAGATGCGCATCTTTACGGCCACAGGAGTCTGTCCTGCCACAGAGACGGCCTGTCTTACCATCTGATACACCAAGTCAGCATCCCGCATAAGGACAGCCCCAATGCCTTCTTTGGCAGCCCAGCCTTGTGGACAGCCACAATTCAAGTCTACGCCATCCACATACGGTGCCACCAACTGCACAGCCGTGGCCAGTTCATGGGGAGTGTGTGCAGCAAACTGGACGACAGTGGGTGGAGCAGGACAGGTGAGTTGGAGTTCGTGGTGTCGGGCAAGGGAAGAGTGAATGAAGGAATCGGCCATAATCATGGGCGTATATACAACGTCCGCGCCGTATTCGGCAACCAGCAGTCTGAACGGCAGTCTACATCTGTTTACTATACTCTCTGCAATAGATACCGCGAATAACGCACCATCGGAGCACATATTTTGGTGGTAACATCGCTCTTGAGCATGGCTACGACATCAGGACGACTGGACATGAGCCCTGGTGTGGATGGACCCGCAGGATGCTACAAGACGCTTTGAGGAGGGTGCCTTTGTACTAATGATGGGGGTTCCCCTGAATTTTGAAGTGGGCATTGACGGCGTCAGTTGGACCGTGGGTCCGTTGTTCAAGGGGATCAAGATGATTCCACCAGGTCTGCATTTTGTCTACTACCAGTGCGGGGGGAATGGAGCGTTGACAGGCTTTTTTCGCTTCTTCAAACCGAAAGAAATACTTTACTTTCAGTGGGATATCGCCACCGAGCAGCTTAGGCCAATGGGCGAGCCGGAATTTAGCATTTACGAGTTGGATCGGTTTCTGGGCCCCTTCCCGTGGGAGAGGATGGAGATGCAGAGGTTTCAGGACTGGACAAATCTGCTTAATCTACAAACTTTGAACCGCATCGTTCCAGGCGGGACCATAACCCCCATGGCCACAAGCTATCATTCCTCCCACGAGACGATAGATTTGCATTTCACGAAAATCCCTACAGAACGAGAAATCCGGCCGACGGGACTGGACCGGACGCCAGTCATCCGCACCCTTTCGATCCGTCCTATGGATCTATTGGCCGAACTGCAACTCTGCTTTGTCTTATTGGTATTGGGTCACAATTTCGAAGGTTTTGAACAATGGAGGGCCATTGTCGCCCTGTTGTGTCAATGTTCCGCCCTGATCAAAGAGGATCCTCCACTGTACATGGAATTCCTAAATATTCTCCAGGGCCAATTGCAGGAATGTCCCGATGACTTTTTTGAATGCACCGGCATAGCTGGAGACAATCGGCTCTTCCAATGGTTCCAGGCTCTCTGTCAAGACTGCATGGACACTGCCGTTTTACAGGCTCATGCATCTGCATTCTCTGCGTTCATCATGTCCAAATTTGGATGGGACCTAACAACTGATGCCGATAGTGGAGAGTATGCGCCTATAATTGTAGATCCATAAAGCCATGTAAATCTGAATCTAATGTTTGGCCGCAATGACATCAATCATTTAACCACAATTAAAACCTTTACCATGTAGCCACAGTTAAAACATTCACCACTTAGCCATAACGAAAGCGCCGATAAGCCATTAATTGCTCAGATTACATCATTGCCGCTTTCGTAGAAATACCACCGCCTTCCATGAAGTCAGTCCCTGGCTCTTCATATCCCCACCCACGGACGACAACCATTACTGATGCCGGCAGAAGTCATGAGCGAACATTCACCAGCGCAGTCGGAGGTGCTTAACAAGTATCAGGCGGCAGCTGAGCTCGCCAACAAGGCCTTGGCCTATGCATTGGCCTTGGTTAGTCCTGGAGCCTCGGCGTTGTCCATCTGTGTGCGCACTGACGAGGAATTGACGCAGTTGGCCACAAAGGTGTACCGTGGCGTGTCTAAGGGAATTTCCTTTCCTTGCTGTGTGTCAGTGAACAATACGCTGTGCCACTTTTCCCCCATGGACGTCGAGAGCGACGTGCAATTGAAGGAGGGCGATTTGGTCAAGGTGGAGTTGGGGGCGCACATTGACGGCTTCCCTGCCTTGGTGGCAAGCTCTGTGGTAGTAGGCGCCACTAAGGATAAGCCGGCCACTGGTTTGGCGGCGGACCTGGTGCATGCGGCGCATCTGACAGCAGAGGCAGCGTTGCGTCTCATCCGCGATGGTAAGAGCAGCGCGGAAACGGCAGCAACGCTAAAGAAGCTGACGGGTGAGCTGAACGTGTCGTTCGTGGAGGGAATGATATCCCACTCTGTCAGCAAGGATCGTTTGGCCCATGACAAAATGATCATTGTGAATCCGTCAGACCAGCAGGCCAAGATGGTACAGCCTTGTGTCTTTTCCAATTATGACGTTTTTGTGGTGGATGTGGCCATTTCGTCGGCTGAGGGAAAGGTCGAGCCCAACGATAATCTCCGCACAAACATTTACTGTCGCACCGGTGACACTTATTCACTGCGTCTCAAGACTTCCCGTGCGGTGGTCAGTGAGGCGAGTAGTCGATTCGGCACAATGGCCTTCCATATCCGTCAACTGGAGGACAGTACCAAGGCGCGCATGGGACTGTTGGAATGCACCCAACATGGCGTCACCAATGCCTATGAGGTGCTGGAGGACAAGAAAGATGCCCTCACGGCCCGTGTCATGTTTACCACCGTCTTGCTCCCCGCTGGTCCTCTCAAGATTACCGACTACAAATACGACATTCAGACGGTCAAGCCGGCCGTGGCCGTCAAGAGCAAGGAATTGCTAGAGTTGTTGGATGCACCAGTGCGAGTCACCAAGAAGGATAAGCGTACTGCAGCGTGACAATGGAACAGCAATGGTTTAGTGGGGTGTAACAATGGGATAGCGGTGATGGAGCGTAATGACAGAATAATTTGGCATCATAATACATTGCAATAACGATAACAACGGCAATGCTTCATATTTCGCACGCATTATTCATGCGTTGCATTAAATCAGCTAAAGTTTATTGTCAAGTTCAGTTTGTAATGTCGCACGGATGGCGACTTCATCTAATCCCTCAACAAGGACAGTCTTGTCACGCGACTTGAGACCAGCAACTAGCTCAACCTGACGCGGTCGCAGTCCGAGGATACTGGCCACCCAACGTACCACCTCCTCGTTGGCAGCCCCTTCGCGAGGCGGCGCGGCTACCTGCAGCCCGATGGCATTTTCAGTCATGTCTGTGATTTGTGTCTGTCGAGCGCCTGGCTTGACATGCAAGCGAAGCTGCACCCGCCCATCGGGACGCAGTTGTATAGGAAGTACCACTCGGGCCGCCTGTCCCATCCGACCAATGGACAGCATTAATGTGAAAAGCTATATGCATGGGAAGAGCCAAGAATAAGTAACCATGGGATGAATTGGCAATAAATATCAATAATGTACCAGGAATAGTCTTGCCACTTAAAACATCACAACTAACGATTTATTATCTACTCCAACTCGTCAATGTCAAGATTCTCCAAATCTTCATCCAAAAAGGCGTCTTCATCCACCAATTCATCCACCACCTCACTGGCAATCTCCTCCATTTCGTCATCTTCGCGGCGAGTGTAATCCACGTCCATGGCCTCTTCGTCGTCATCAACCATGAACATTTCGGGATTGTACATGAACAGATCTCTTCCACTGGCATGCAACATCTTGCCTGCTTTGATCTGCGACTCTTTCTCCTTTTCACGCTGTCGCTCCTCCAACTCTTGTTTGGCTTTCCGATCGGCCTTCCATTTGAGGAAGGATTCGGCAGTGACGGGAGTCTTTTTCTCAATGCGATACCGTTCCGTCTCGAGAAATTCTTCGAGAGACAGCTCTTCCTGTTCCGAGGGACGCTCCTTCTTGGCAGATTTGAGCACAAAACCAGGCGGTAGAGCATGGCGGTATTTGCAGGAATCGCCGCCGTTGGGACACTCCCAGAACCAGCCATAGGCCTGTTTTTCAATGGCATCCAGGAAATGTTTGCAGACAATGTCCGTGGTAGTCTTGGCTCCCTTTTGGTGCTTCCGTTCGACTACCTGTTCCAGCTTGTTCTGGTCCCAGTCCTGCATGGTTTCGCGTTCTTCGCCATCCTCCGTGCCGTCCTCAGCGCGTCGATCCTCATACAAATTAATCTTGGCTGCCTTCCGCTCGACAGTGAGGTCGTGGGAGAACTTGCATTTATCTCCCTTTTGGCATTGGCCACTCTTGAAATAGGAACAGACGACAGTCTTGGGGTCGACACCGGGCGGAACCTTTTGCTGCACGACCGGTTTGAAGAGGGCAGCAATTTCAGCCTTCTTCTCTTCTTCGGCACGCTTGCGCTCCTTCAATGCAGCCCGTGCCTCGGCATCGGGATCGTGTCGTTTTCCACCCGTCTTTACCTGGGTCTCGACCTGCTGAATGTACTTTCCAACCTTGGCCGATTTGTTCTTATTCTTTAGACCGAATGTTTTGTCCTCAATCGTCTTGGCCTTTGCCTTGGCCTCGGACTTTTTGGAACTCTGCTGCTGTGCTGCCTTTGGTGGCATTCTGTGCAAATGGTTGAAAGCCCCGGTCTTGAAAGGTAATAAGAGGTAGTGAGTACCATTATATTGGGCCAAGTGCAATGGATTGGGTTGTCAATTCCCAAAAAGCCTACGACACATGCTATGATACTATGGCGCAGATGCGCAATTCTATTATACATCGTATAGGATCTTAACACATTAATACGCGGACAGAGACACAGTTATTAGACGAAGAATGCTTTGCATGGGGAATATGGAATCAGTCTCCTCGCAGACCATGGCACGCTCATACAATTCTCCAGCACGTCGATCGAGGTTCAGTTTTCGAGACAGATCGGCACAGAGGGAGAGGGCTGGGATATTGGTAGGATCAACTTCCATAGCCTTGGTGGCCATGTGAAGGGCCAAATGTAATTGGTTGGGCGACTCAATATGCAGATAGCATTGGGCACAGCCGAGGAGACAATCGATATTGCGCGGATCCATTTGCAAACCCAACTGGAAGCATTGGAGTGCAATGGAATGGCGATCAAGAGCCAGCTGGATGTGGCCCTTGAGGACATATGTACCCACATCAAGTTCATTCAGAACAAATGCCTCATGTTCACATAGTTCTGCAAGTTTGAGCTTTCTTTGGACCATACGGATCTCGCCCAACGTACACCATAGCTGTTGAGCAAGCAGCACAGAGTGAGAGGCTGATAAGATACTAAGCGTGCGCAAATAGTCAATCACATCGCTTGCAGGCAGTACGGCCTCGGGAAAGAGTTCGCTTCGGGTGAGCTTACTGGCCAAGACCTGATTCGCCCTATCGGGAAAGGCCTCTTTGTACGAGGTCATTGTCAGTCCCAATCGCTGGGCGGGATAGACTACCACCGTGGTGGAATCAGTGGTGGATGATTCGCCCGAGGGATAGAAACGAGCTCGAAAGCGGGCGGGGTCCAACTTGGGAACGGATTCGACGTCGTCGCTTAGGATTCCGTCACGATCAAAGACGGGACCAGAGGGTTCAGTGCAGGTGCCAATCAGCGATTCAACTACACCAGCCGCCTCCTCCAGCAATCCCAAATAACAGAGCACAGCCGTCTTGAGCAGCGCCATCGGCACAAAGGAGACGGTGCAATTCTCCAGAAACGTGTTGCAGAGGGACAGACACGTATCAAAGTCTTTCTGGGCTGACTTGATGGCAGCAAATAGCAGCCAGGCACATGGTTGGTTTTCCTCAATAGAAAGCGACAACTTTACTGCCTGCTCAGCCATCCGACAATTTCCCGCAGCAAAATGGGCCAAAGCCAATATAAGATGAGCCTGTGGATCAGTGTCATCAATCTCCACAGCGGCCTCCAATGCAGCAACTGCTTCTTCATTCCGTTGCAGAGAGAGAAAGGCCAATCCGCGCATCTGTAGTAACGGACTGAAAGTGGGCAATAGGGTCGAATGACGTTCAAGCAATGCAACCACCAGAGGAGCCTTGGAGGGGAAGAGCAGCAATGATTTGATGAGTACCAGTAGCACTGATGGCTCTCGTCCACCCAAGGCCACGTAGATTTCGCCGGCCTGCGTCGCCTCGTCGTGTCTCCGGGCGGCGGCACACGCCAGCAACAGTCGTCCGTACGTGGACGCCTCAGCGGCGTATCGTGAAAACAACGCTTTGGCCATTCGCACTAATGATTCAGTGGCACCGTGACGGGCAAGCCGTGCCAATGCACCGCGCACCCGTCCAGAGGCTGAGCCTGCCTGCGCATCATGTCGTGAAGCTGGCTGCAATGGCTGAAGACTTTCTAGCAATTGAGTGCAGTACACTACGTCTTCGGCAATCGTCTCGGGACTGAAGCGTTCTGCAGTTTGCTGGGTAAAAGTATACTGTTCAGGATCAAAGGTGTTTCGGTAGATGGAGCCGCGGAATCGACCCTCTAATGCTTCAACGTAGCGGATCAATGCAGCAGCATGACGTGTTGTTCCATATGCGGACGGCATAAATGCAAGAAACATGCGTAATGCCACCGCCGCATCATACAGCAATCTTCCGCGGATTGTTCCGGTAGAGGTCGTTCCGCCATTTCCAAATGCCGTCCGCAATGGTCGTGGATCTGCTGTCAGGGTGGAACACAGCATCCCGTAGCGGTACATTGCCATCCCCACAAAATGGGCTAATCCGCGTGTCTTGAGCGCCATGGGCACTGGAAACCGTCGACAAAAGTCTGACACATCAGAGTACGGCACCAATGCCTCCCGTGCCCGACCTGTCATTTCCATTGCCACTCCCTTACAATAACTTGTCTGTAGTCCCACAATCTGAGCCAATGTGGGCCCCCGGATTGTCTCCTCTGTGTCTGTCAAGCGGAACAGTCCCAACAACTCCTCTCCCGGAATGTACTGAAAGGCCTGCTCTAATGCCGCCTGGTATTTTCCCTGGAACACTAGCAACTTTCCCAGAAGACAGTAATTATACTACGCCATTAAGCCATTGCGTTTCATGGTTTACCAGCTTTTCAACGCCGCTTCCTTCCTTGATGCCCCTTTGCACGCCATGCACAGCCTTTTCCAGCAACGAGGTAGCAAACTTGGGCACCTCCATCTCATCTTCTGCCAAGTCCAGTTCCGCGCTCAAGAGGCGTGACTGGAACTCGCATTCCGCCATGAAAAAGTGTTCCATTGCTAAAATGAGCGCTCACCCACAAACGTACCGTCTGACAATGTCCTAGCCCGACGCTGACGTCGTGCCGTCCGCTCCAACTTTGGATGATTGCATTCTAGCATGTACTGTTCTATTTCGTTCATCACTGTTGCTTCTAGCTGGAGTGTTGCCATTCTATGCAAATTATTTATTCTTAACCTACCAATAAGGAATTTACTTTTGGTGTGAGGACAAAAGCGGTGCTAATACACGTTAACGCGCGAGAATGATTTATTAGTTTATATGCTCAACGATATTAGCCTAACAGTTAGGAGGGTGCGTCCATTAATAGTAGACACAAGCTGATAATAAGTGTTAGTAAATGTATTGCCATTGACCAATAGTACATTGGTATAGTTGGGTTGCCTTTTATACGATATATCACACACCATATACCACATACTAAATACTACGCACTATGTATCACGCATATATTGGTTGTTTAATCAACATGTTCCGTCTTGAGGTGCTCCGCCAATGTCCCATCAGGAGGATCACGCGAAAATAATGTCACATGACGAGTACGGAAAAAAGTGCTAACGGATCGTCGAACACTGCTAATCACCTCTTTTGTGGTCCGTGTGGGTGAAGAGTTGGCCGACGAGCTATTGTCCACTGGTGATGCCGTGGTAAAGGAATCTGCATTCTTCTCCTGTGCTAGTAGATCGCTCTTGCGCGCCTCATCATAGAGACCTTGGCGAGAGGATGACTGCGAAGTCAGTGGATCCATTGCCAAATCCACATCCAATGACAAATCACTCAGACTGTGACTACCCGACAGCAACCCGCGTTCCCGGAAAATGCCTTCCAATTGCTCGGGAGAATGGCCTCGACTGGAACGCATTGTGGAGATTCCCTGCGCCGTCAGATCGTGTTTCTGCGTCTCTGACATTAGTGATGGAGGAATATAGTCCAACTCAAAGGGTTTCTCCCCTCCATAACAATCGCCAATTATGAGGGGCGGAATGTTAAAATCGTCCATATTGGGCAGTACTACAAACTCGGCCATTGTGTCTTGCATGTGCTTCATCATGGCTGTCTTGATCACTGACCATGTAATGGCCTTGGCCGACACCACCGGTTCAATGTCCACCTCCAGCTGTGGCGGTGCATAGAATCCCAACCAAAGACGGTCACTTGGAGGCGGCTTGATGCGGATCAACGCCCTTCCGGCCAATCGGCGGACATGGATGGACATGACAATAGGCACAATGATCGTTTTAACCCGGGGAATGTCCCACTTGATTTCCGTCTCAATTTGCATGCGAAACCCGCCCGGATATAGCACATCTACTGAAACCAGCAGCTCGCCCTGATTTGTCACTGAATGCAGCTGTCCCCGCGAAAACATGGGCATGGATTGACCGGCCAACACTGACTTGAGCACCAAATCCCCCAAGAAAAAGGGCTTTGGCATTGTGGCCGCCTTGCGCTCAAATTTTTTCCGAAAGAAACGTTCTAAATCATTTGACCGGAACATGTTGAAAAATAGCCGGCCCATGATTGCATTAATCCATTGACTCGACTTGTCCATTGTCGGTGCACGGACATATCTATTAAGTCGTTCCATGAAAATGGCATCTGTCAATTTGGGATCGCTCTGAGGCAGATAGGGTGTTGCCGCCCGATCTGTAATAGCTACAGATGCTGTTGTTGCGGCCTGACGGAGTGCAAACAACCAGTCTTCCTTTTCGCTGGCGCTCGCCGTCCATAGATATATTGTCGAGCGGTTTGCATATAGCGCTTCCCCATTGCTGACAATCCGCAATGGAAAATCCTTCTTGTATATCTCGTCTAGCAAAAGTGTATGTGGATATAGATCAATTTTACAGCCCTCAATCACTGCCACGCCCGCACAATGCAACTGTTCCTCACTCTCATAGAGAAAGAGACTGTTGTGTTTTAGCACTAGAAAATACACATTGCTTGGCCGGTTTCGTCGCGAATTCTTGAGCTTTTGTAGCAGTGCCAGATCGACGGGTGGCCGATCGCAATAATCAATGTGCAAACACACCCAACCGCAGCGATACGCCTACATTCAGTCTTCTCCCAAGGGTACCTCATGGTGTTCTGCAGAGGACGGCAGTTCCCATCCGGCAATGGTTTTTTTGCGAATCTCCTCTTCCTCCTCTGGTTCCGGGATCCCGCATGGCGGCCCCGTACAAAATATCCACAGGTATGCCAACACTGCTATTCCGCCCAGTCCCACGCTAAACAGCACTATCCATTAATGTCGTCACTCGTCCTACCGCCGGCTAGGAAGCCAGGAAGGGACACTAGCACCCTCCACAGCGTCCACAATGTCCCAAATAGCATCCCACAAACTCTTCTCCCTAACCAATCACCGGCTGCCTTTAAAAGGATCGAAATCCCCGGTCAACTAAAATTTGTTCCGCAAAGGTAAGTGGTGCTGCCCAATGATTATATCTTATCCGCGCTTCTGACGGCCTATGACAGGGTCGCTGATGCATACAACTTATCACCAAGATCTCTGAGGGCTTATCGCGAACTCTACTAATTCTTAGACCGCAACCACGACGTGTCGTCTGGAAAGAAATAAGAGGTATGATGATGGAGGGCAGTGAGGAGACTATGAAACTAGAAACTCCCATGTTAGGAAACTACAATTCTCTGAGCCCATCCCTGTATTGAATGGTTCTAATCTATAGTTTCTGAATGGTATGATCCTACTGGAGATGATGGTGTAATTTGCGGATGAGCTTGGTAGCTTAATGGACACATGCCTAGTGTCTAGGGCGCTCAGCAATGATCTCTGCTTCTGCTGATCCATTCACTAGATTGGACAGTTCTAACCCGTAGGCAGTCTAATAAATGTACATTACTGTGATATGGGTAAAGGTAGTGGAGGCGGTGAGGGTCTAATTACGACCATGGGCTTTTTCGTGTCTGGAGACTGACAGAGCTGTCCAATCGGCCGTCCAATGGAAAAAGTACTCATTGGCATGGAAAGCTTTCGCACATCCCACGCTGCTAGTTTTCCAGCCGGCCCAAAGGACGAATAGATGACATTACGGTCATAATCGACGCTATACTTGGGACCATGGAACTTTAGACTTTCCGGCAACTGGATGGCCAACGTGGACTTTTTCGGAAAACGCCAATCGAACATGAACAATTCACTATGAAATGTCTCGGCATATAGCGTCTGCCTCTCCACATCGGGGAACATTTGAGACGCAGCGCGTCCAGTGGGGAGAATAAAGGAAGCGGCACGTCGGCCGTCCTTAAAGGTCATAATCTTTCCTGCCACGGAGAGCAATAGACCGTCGGGCGAGTTTGAATGGAATCCAACCGCTTTGGCAGCCAGCTCTTCGTTCCTTGAGGCAGTTGGGGTCAGCTTCACTGGAGACCAATTGTTACTTGTAGTTGATACGAAATAAACGTCTTGCTCTCCAACCATGGCCAGAACCTCTCCTGAATCACATAGCGCGAGATGGCTACATCTTGAATTGGTGGGGGACCCAATACCATAGAACCTGATGCAGTCTTCAAGATTTTCAGAGAGATGGGCAAAATATACTGCATCTCCCAGGTCAGTCGATGCCACAAATGACACGTATGGATGTTGATACACAAAGGCGCCCATAACACCGTCAAAAGTAAATCCATGGAGCGGACGACCTAAAACCCGCGTAGTAGGACCATCCCACGAGACTGAGCACAATTGAGTCTCTTCACTACTCGGATTGTTGTCATTACTCGAATTGGTTTCGCTTATCCGGGCTCCTTCATTAGCCCAAGCTCCCCCTCTAATCCGAGACCCTCCGCTAATCCTTAAGAGTCCGGAACCCGGGACGGTCGATGGATAAAGGTCAGCGGCAGCCTGGACAACCACTGGCAGATTTGTGGGCCCAAGGACTCTTCCCAGTAGCAAATCTTGAAACTTTTGAGTTGTCAGGCGACAGTTCTGACTCAAGGATTCAGTAAATGACCAAGTGGCGGTATCAAAGACATACTTTCTCGAGACGCTTTGATAGGCACTCTCAAAGGCCGCCTCAAGTGTCCGTTCCTGTGTTCTGGCTGCAATCTGAGCGTATGCTGTTGTTACGCGTGAGGCCGGTTGTTCTCGGTAATATCTATTGGTTTGTGGATCGTATATGAAACCTGGAAGGGGACGTCCTGTCATCGGCCAGGCATACCCCTTCCGTTTCGCCTACTCTACTTGTTGACATTAGCTGGCCATGTCATTCCGCAGCAAGCTCGTAATCAGGAACCTCCCACCCGCCACAACCTCTGCACAATTTACAGAATTCTTAGCGCCATGGTGGGAATACATCAGTTATGCATCGCTTCATCCAGGAAAGGTTCCTGGAATGTACTCTTCCAAGCTCGACTTGAATTTAGGTTTTCAACCAAGCCGCCGCGTACAGCCAGAGCATTTGTTACTTTTAAAGATGCTAATACGCTACTGAGTTTTGTACAAAAGATGAAGGATACGCCATTTGTGGATGAGCGTGGCATGGAACACATTTTACAGATAGAATTTGCTATGTATCAGGTCACACCAAAGGAGCAGAGCGACGTCACAGATCCCCTATGTGGAACACTTGATACTGGTAAGCAAATATGTATGGCGTTTATGTGTAGATGAAGAATTCCAAAAGTTCTTGGCCGACTTGCAAGTGTCCGAGACGGCTTTGCCAATTCCCCTCGATGAACAAATAATGACCATGCTTGCCAAAGAAAAGGAACTCAATCCATGGAAATATGACAAAAAGTTGGCCAGACCAACTCCATTGCTGGATCATTTGAAGCAGACTGTGGAGCCGGAGGAGACTGTAGAATACCAGGCAATCTTGGCACGCAAGGCCGCTAAAAAGGAAAAGACGAGTAGGAAGAAGAAGGCTCGTGCCCCAAAGGAGACAAAGCCACAATCCGTTCAAATTCTTACCAAAAAAGCACCAGCAACCTCCAACACAGAGGAGCCATCAAATGCCCCATCTACGTCCGGGAATGTGGCTAGCCGAACCCACCATGGATCGGCTGCTCCTGACGCTCCGTTGGCGAGGAGGGACGGTGAGAAACTGTCAGATCCACACCCGTCTGCCACCACTCCGTCGGAGAAGAAGAAGGATCCTAATCCTGTGGCATCGAGCAAAACGAACCCAGGGAAAAAGACCTCTGCCAATACCAAACCAAGGCCATCAGAACCTAAGCGGTATGATACCAAATCCAAGACGGCGTCCCGTGGCCCCGCTAATGCTGAGACATTGAAGCCCACCGAATCAGACGAAGCATCTGTATTCTTTATCGATCCCAAGCCGGATGCATCTCTTGGAGAATTGAAGCAGCCGGCGACCACAACAAAAGGGAAACTGGGCAAAAAGTCCGGTGACCACAAGCATTCATCTCAAAAACCCAAACCTGCGCTTAGTCCGGTGGCCAAGGAATTCCAGCCAACAGCAGCTCTTATTCCTCCTAAATCAAACAAGCCTCTGAGTCCAACTGCGCCTGGCTACACTCCTGGATCTGTGACAGCTTTGCCAAAGTCAAAGAAGCCTCTTAGTCCGACTGCGTCCGACTATCAACCGACAGCCGTCCTGACCGCTCCTAATGCCACGCTTGGGGAATCTGCCAAGGTAAAAAAGTACACTACCACTCAGACGCCCACTGTGCCCACATCGTCCACACCGACCTCTACGCCCCCATCAAATGCTACGCCCTCGTCGACTGTTACGCATCCGCCTGCCAATTCATCGGAAAAGACAAAGACTCCAATCGTGTACAAAACTAACCGCAATGAGCATAAATAGTAAAGCCATACACTTGTTAACAATAAATCGGTTATTGGTAACTTTCAATTTGGAAATGGCATCACCACCAAGGCCACTGAACACACGCGACATTTATCTCTTTGTCCCCAATCTCATCGGCTACTCGAGGATAATTCTTGCTCTGCTGTCATTCTATTTAATCACGACACCTCGTCATTTCCTCCCCCTCTATGCTCTCTCCTGTCTGTTGGATGTTGCCGACGGCTTCTTTGCCCGTCGTCTGGGTCAATGCTCTCGCTTGGGAGCTGTTCTGGATATGGTCACTGACCGCTCCACCACCGCTGGACTCTTATGTCATCTTTGCGTCGTGTATCCGCGTACCGGTCTGTTGTGGCAGTCGCTCCTTGGTTTGGACCTCAGCAGTCATTATATGCACATGTATGCAACGCTTGCTGGCGGAGCGACCAGTCACAAAAAGTTGGGAAGGGAACACCATTGGCTACTGAGGCTGTATTACACGGAACGGGAGGTAATGTTTGTGGCGTGTGCAGCCAATGAGGCGTTTTTCGTGGCATTGTACATGTTGGCATATGAGAACGGTCCCGTGTTCAACATCTTTAGTTACAGTGTGCCGTTGTGGCTAGCAGTGGCAGTGTTCTCAGCGCCGATCTGGGCGTTCAAGCAGGTGATGAATGTGGTGCAAATGGTGAGCGCGGCAAAAAAGCTTGCCGAATTGGATGTCAAGGA
>MTSL01000081.1:0-12077 GCA_002794465.1 Paramicrosporidium saccamoebae | reverse complement strand
AGAATAGTATGGATACACATCTCACTGTCCTCAAATACCCAGCAACTAATCAGTCCTCTACGTCAAATACCCGACTAATCAATCAATCCTCTGCCTCTGCCTCTGCCTCTGCCTCTGCCTCTGCCTCTGCCTCTGCCTCTGCCTCTACGCCACAGTCATGACTCTTTAATTAGGATTGATGGACCGTGGCTGACCCTGGTCTGGACAGCATGGGCGCTTTTCAGCATGAAGAAAAGTTGCGCAGCTTGCTACCCAAAGTGGAATGGACTAAATCTCAAGGCTTAAGCTATGAATCAGTTAGTATTGACTCCTACCAGGGCGCTATGCGCGTTCCATCTAGCTACGACAGGCCAAAGAGCCGATCATTCACTCTGGGTGTTCGGCGCTTGACAGTACCGGGACACAACCCGTCTGCGCACTATATCATGCTGAGTGGGGGACCTGGAAGCTACCCGGATGTGGAGATAGAAGCGGCTCAGCGCCTACTTTGTTTATCGGATGGACATATGGCGATCTATGTCGTTGATCACCGTGGCCTTGGTGCATCGGGAGAGATCGTGGGAGAGAATGTAACGGATTCAGCCATGGAGCAGCCAGGAGTGCTAAATAGAATACTGAAAAATGCACCATTTGATGTGAGAGATTTAATTCTCGAGAATGCATCTTTGGATGTATCCATGCTTGGTCTTGCTATCCAGAATGATCCCCTGTTTAACGCAGGGAATAGACTCGTTTTGTGGGGCTTCTCTTACGGGTCACAATGGGCTAATCACACCATCCAGCTTACCCCAATGCTTTTCGATGCTGCCGTTCTTGGTGGTGTGCCCAAGATCAAGGGAACACCATCACCCATTACTTCCCTTGGTCTGGCCGAGAATTGTGCGCAAGATGACTTTTGTCGTTCCAAGATGGGTGGAAATGTCCTGGATACCCTCGAACGGGCTGCACGTAGCATTGTTGAGCCAAACTTTAACTCCTGCACGCGACTGTTTCATGATCAGTTCCCAATGATAGGGCATACGGGGGAGAGAGTGGCACTTCTTAGCGGGATGCTAGGCGCTCTTTTATTGGAGGAAAGTGCTGAATTCCAACAGTGGAGAGATTTCCGTAGTTCGCAACTGGTCCTTCCGTTCATCAAGGCTACCTATGACTGTATCGATGCACAGCTTTACCGCGATGCTGTTCTTCGCCCTATGACACCGCTCATCACTCGCCTCCTGGACATTCAAAGCGGTAAAGCGCTAAGACGTAACCAATTCGTCAACACGGTGGTAAGACTTGATATGGACCACGGAGATTTCGAAGCAGGGCCCCCTGAATTTAAAACCGATTACAAGAACCTACATCCCTTTGAATATAGATCCATGTATTATCTATTTCGCTGGGCACATTTAGAGCCATTCCTGAAAGGGAGAAAGCTATCCAAGGAACGGCCCTTGATCTCGCCGAAAACTGAAGTCTATGTTGTTGCATCGCGAATGGACACTGTCACACCTTATCTCAACGCCTGGGACTATTTTGAGGCCATTAAGGTGCCAAAAAAACACTGGATGCTTTTTGAAAATCGCCCCCACGATGGCCACGAATGCGACTGTACTTACATGGCAATTACGATGGCGGCATCGGGGAACACGGCCGAATTCGACTGGGAAAGCTGCATTCGTAATGATAATGCATTCTGGAAAGTAGATTGGACCTTTTCGAACCTGCCGGATGAGAAGAGAATGTGGGATGCGGTGGCGGATGCTACCAATAAGCAATTGGTGCTCAAGAATGTGCCCATCCACCAGACTAAAGTTTTTACTGGGACGATTGAAGCGCCGCTGGACCCATCCGACGGCATTAGCAAGTCGACGATGCTGCTAGCTGCAGGATTTGGAATCTTTGCCCTAATTGCGGCCGTAATTATCATATGGCGAATTGGCAAGGCGAAGAGATCTCGAGCCGAGTCACCAGTTCAGCCCTGATTGCCACAGGCTCTTGTAGTCTGTGATTGTTTAGAATTATAGAATTAGAGAATTACGATTTAATATAAATAGATCGAATGATAGTGCGTGAGTGCGAGATAGTCTACATACTTGTCGCGTAGTGGGGATAATACCACGGACGGGAAGGGGATTCGTTCACTGCTAATCCTATAATAGTATGGATACACACCACATCTCACTGTCCTCAAATACCCAGCAACTAATCAACCCTCTACGTCAAATACCCAACTAATCAGTCTTCTACGTCACATACTAACTAACTCTCTGTAGAGGCCGCTTACTTATACAAACCTCGTAAATGTATTAAACATTAAATATGGGCTCTGACTCGAGACGCGATTACAGGCGTGGATATAGAGACCATGGACGTTCAAGTCGCAGTCGATCCCCCGATCGACAGACAGACAACCGCAACGATAAGCGTGTAGAAATAGCCATACATCCACTCCTTATGGGTGCGACACCTGAAGTGAAGACTGCCTCATTGGTGCCAAAGGCAGCATTATCCACGGTGGCGGCCAACATTCGCGCCGGCAGTAAAGACTCTGTGCTGCTGCAGAGACCAAAGGTTGACCGGGTGGATGCGTTGTTGGCTGTGCGCCCACCCAGTTTGGCAAGAGGGAATCCGTATTTCGATAGAATTCTGCCCGCGACGGGAAGGAGCCATCGGCCAAAGAAGCTAGAGTTTAAGGAAAAGGGCGCATTTGTGGCCGAGGCAGAGCAGATACGGAGAGACGAGGAATGGGAGCGTCTGAGGAGGGAGGTAGGCGAGTCACTGGGCCAGGTTGGCTTGGATACGGAGATTATTGCCGATTTGTTGGTGGAGGAGCAAGTGCCCACAGTGGAATGGTGGGATGAACCCTTTCTTGACGAGAGGGGATTGCCCGACTTTGGTCGCGTCAACAATCTGATTCAGAGGCCTGCCTTGCTCCCCCCGCCAATTGACACAATTGTACCACCAAAGCCGTTGATGCTGACGACAGAGGAGCAAAAGAAACTTCGCAGACAGCGTCGACTAGCGGAACACAAGGACAAGCAGGAACAGATCAAGCTGGGTCTTCTCCCACCCGAACCACCAAAGGTGCGAATTGCCAATATTGCACGCATTCTCGGCACACAGTCTGTCCAGGAGCCCAGTAGAGTAGAAGCCGAAATTAGAGCACAGGCCCAGAAACGCCAACAAGAGCATTTGGACGCCAACCTTGTGAGACACGAAAAGGCCAAAGAAGAGACGGCCAAGAGGACGTCGGATAGACGCAATGAGCTAATGACCAATGTGCCCGTGGCCGTATTCAGAATTGACAATCTGACCCTCCCGCAATGGCGGTTCAAGGTGGTTAAGAATGCCGAGCAGCATGAACTCACAGGCTGTGTTATCTATTATGAGCATTTCAGTTTTGTTGTGGTTGAGGGCAAAGCGGCTGCCGTGCGACGATTCAAACATTTGTTGTTAGATCGCATCAAATGGACTGAGGCGCCTCCCGACACGATGGCAGATGTATCGCAGAATCGATGTGTATTGGTTTGGGAAGGAGTGGTGGGTAGGCGTTCCTTTTACCGATTCGATAATTGGACGTTTTCCAGTGAAATTGATGCTCGAGCCTATTTGGGCAAATTTGGTGTGGAGCATTACTGGAAAATTGCCAAAGATTCATAAATATTTGTTCATAGAGAGATGGTCGTTGTCAAGAAGGCACCGGTGGAATGGTGCAGCTGGCAGTTGCTTTTCTTTGTAGTGTCCACCAGCTTGGGGTTTGCTTGGAATGCGGTAGTGACCGATTGTGATGAGACATTTGGATATTGGGAGCCGCTGCATAATTTGGTCTACGGCCACGGACTCCAGACGTGGGAATATTCTCCGCAATTTGCACTTCGTCCGTACATCTTCCTCGTGCCATTTAGTCTACTCGCCCGTCTGCTTCGGTGGATGAGCAAGAGGGCGGTTTATCGGAGCATTAGGCTCATCTTGTCGCTCATGACAGTGACGTGTCAATATCAATGGTGCTCCGCCGTGGCGACTGCATGGGGGAAGAGCGTCGCTGGACTGTCGTTCCTATTATTGGCAGTGACTCCGGGAATGGTTCAGGCAAGTAGTGCGCTGCTCCCAAATTCCCTTTCAATGAATCTGATGACTTTGCTCTGGACGCAATATCTGCAGGGTGCCGACAACAGAGCAGTGTTCCTGGCAATGGTAATTGCCGTATTCGGATGGCCCTATGCTCTGTTGGCAGCAATTGTGCCGTTAGTGACGACAATGCGCACAGAAATTACGGCAAAGAATGGCGCAACAATGCGGACAAGTGATTTGTCCATGGCCAAATGGATTGAGGTCCTGAGCCGACGCTGGTTCATTGCGACTGTCTTTGGGATTTGCTATTTAGTGCTTCCGAGTATCCTTATCGACCGCATCTATTATGGACGGTGGACAATGGCCAATATGAATGCACTCATCTATAATTTGTTCTCGCGCGGTGGATCTCATCTCTTCGGAGTCGAGTCGAGATGGTTTCTACTAAAAAATCTGCTGCTCAATTTCAACTTTGTCGCACCATTGTCTCTGCTGGCTGTGTTGGTGCGTCAAAAGGATGGGGTGAGGGCAATGTGGCTGACTTTGGTTGGATGTGTATCCATATTTTCTATCCCGGCCCATAAAGAAGAGCGCTTTCTCTACCCTATATACCCGATACTTGTCGTCCTCGCCTCTGTGGCTCTCTGTTCTTTCGTTGGGAATAGGACGCGAAGGATTCTAATTATCGCCATATTGCTGCTGTGTGGGTGTCGAAATGTAGCAGTGATCCGCAACCATCGTGCCCCCGAACAAATATTCTCCAAGATACCATCTCATTCCAAGGGTCTACTCTGCATGGCGGACGCATGGCATCTGTTCCCATCACATTTCCATCTGTCCAATTCGCTTCGTGTAGGATTTGTCGAGAATCGCTTCAAAGGCATTCTGCCTCGCTACTTTGACAAAAATGCCAACTTCAATGACATGAATGAGGGCACTAGTGAGCAGTTTGTTGATCCTGCCCGATGTGATTATCTGGTGCTGACAGAGACGGAAGCCGTGGAGATTGGATTAGCATTTAGTTCCCCAATTGTTTGTGCCGAGATGGTGACGAGCGGTGGGCCGGCACGATGGTTGTATGTTCCCTTTCTGCAACCCACTCGTCAAACCATGTGCTTACTCAAATACCCAAAATGAATTTTATATTTATTCGTACTCGTAAAGCTTCATGGTAACCAGCTCTACAGCCATAGTATTTCTCATGTCATCGCTATTCCACGAAGCGATAGTTTTGGTAGGAAGCCCAAGGACTAGCTGCTTGCCTATCATGCTAGTAAAGATGCCACAATCGACCACATTCTTTTGCTGAGGCGTTTGCATCTTTTTGTATGTGAATGTTTGCTCTTTGAAACCAAGTTTCTCCTTCAGCGTGTTGAATGCGGGATCAATACCAGATCGACGTGTCCCAGATTTCAACGAATCATAGTGTCTCAAGTCCATCTTCTCTTCTTGAACATTGCTTAGATCCACTACTAGCAGAGTCCAGTGAAATTCTTCTACATGATGCAGTGGCCATAGGTATATTTTTCCCCACTCGAATTTGAATGATTCGGGCATTTTCTGACTCAAAAGGGGATCCACTATAGCATAAGAAGACTTGGTCTTGTTGAAAAACGGCAACTGCTTAAAGTAGGCGCTGACGACCTGGTCGTTGACACATTGGGGGGACAACAGATTGCGGAACTCAATGTTATCAATTTCACGACGAGAAGAAGGCTTCTCGCCTGGAAGAAGAGGCAGGTCTATTTTAGAAGACGATTGCTCCAGCTGGGATAAGAGGTTAGCAGCAGCAATCGTCAGTTTCGAGAAAGCGAACTGACCATTGCCTTCCAAATCAGCCGGTAGAGTCAACGTAATGGACCCAGGCGTTTTGGGCGTTGATTGCGAACCTTCATCATCTGATGATAAAATGTCGATGACCTCTCTAGTAGGGGTCGTATTTGAAACTACTTGCTCTGCTACCGTAGCTAGGTATATGTCGTTGAGAGATAGTAAACCTACAGGCTCTCTATCGTCTTTTAACGACGTGGGGCTATTCCTTGTTTGACGCGAACTGTCCTTTGGAGTAGGTTTTTCATCATCTGAGCTTGTAAGGTCGATTACTGCTTTGGCTTTGGGTTTAACAGGCACGCTTGTATATCTATCATTATTCGGTATTTTAGGGGCCGTGGCTGGGTATACGCTCCCCTTTGTCGACATCGTCGGCAATTTCATAGCCGCATCTCGGCACACATCTTTAAACGATGGCAAACTTATGGGCTCACCGTCGCCTTCTGAAGGCGCAAGGCTGTCGTCTAAAGTAGCCCACATAGCATATAATCCCGTAGTTTTAGACTCGGGCGTGTTTCTTATATTCTTCACATGCTTCCGTGATCCAGAGGCGGTGGTAAATATCAAAAAAAAGAGCAGTATCACTTTTACACTCATGTCACAAAACGAAAAACTTGACGTCGTGTAGAGACCGGGGTACCCGGCGTTCGATCGAAGACCCAAAGCCGCGGGATCCTCTGCATGGGCACGTGTTCAGTGATGATTTGTCTTGGGATAGGACATTGTTCGCTAAATCCCACACCGTACGATAAGTGTTAGTCACCTTGTATTTATTTCTGCATTCAGACAGTCTATTAATTAGTAGCTATTATCCGCTAGTGGTCGATGGACCCGATCTGGTGCGTTGAGAGTGTTCGGCCCCTCTATAGACGGCGGATATTGATTTGCAGTAACTTTTCACAACTTTAATGAAATAGCAAGGCTACTTTGAAGGACGTCGATTTCTATGGCATGGATAAGGACATTAATAGGCAGGTTGCTAATGTTGACAGAGCCTTTATTTTGGTCCACGTTGAACTCTCGTGGTAACCAGCTCTACAGCCATAGTCTTTCTCATGTCATCGCTATTCCACGAAGCGATAGTTTTGGCAGGGAGCCCAAGGACTAGCTGCTTGCCTATCATGCTAGTAAAGATGCCACAATCGACCACATTCTTTTGCTGAGGTGTACGCATCTTTTTGTAGGTAAAGAATTCGTCTTCGATACCAATTTTCTCCTTCAATATTCCGAATGCGAGATCAACACCAGATCGGCGTACTCCAGATTTCAACGAATCATAGTGTTTCAAGTCCATCTTCTCTTCTTGAACATTGCTTAGATCCACTACTAGCAGAGTCCAGTGAAATTCTTCTACATGATGCAGTGGCCATAGGTATATTTTTCCCCACTCGAATTTGAATGATTCGGGCATTTTCTGACTCAAAAGGGGATCCACTATATCATAAGAAGACTTGGTCTTGTTGAAGAGCGGCAGCTGCTTAAAGTAGGCACTGACGACCTGGTCGTTGACACATTGGGGGGACAGCAGATTGCGGAATCGGATGCTATCAATTTCACGACGAGAAGAAGGCTTCTCGCCTGGAAGACGAGGCAGGTCTATTTTAGACGACGATTGTCCCAGCTGGGATAAGAAGCTAGCAGCAGCAATATCTAGTTCCGAAGAAGTGAACTGATCATTGCCTTCCAAATCAGTCGGTAGAGCCAACGTAATGGACCTAGACGCTTCGGGTGTTGATTGCATACCTTGATTTTCTAATGATGAAATGTCGACAACCTTTCTGGCAACTTTTGGTTCCATTGGCAAATCCGTAACAAGCGCAGCTAGACACGCGTCGTTGAAAGATGGCAAACCCACAGATTCATAATTGTCAAATAGCGGCGCTGATTGCCAGTCTTCGTAGTCTAATGATAGAATATCGATGGCCTGTCTGTCAGCTTTTGGTTCCATTGGCAAATCCGTAACAAGCGCAGCTAGACACGCGTTGTTGGGAGATGGCAAACTCACAGATTCGTAATTGTCAACTAGCGGCGCTGATTGCCAGTCTTCATAGTCTAATGATAGAATATCGATAGCCTGTCTGTCAGCCTTTGGTTCCGTTGACAAATCTGTAACAGCCGTGTCTAGATACACGTCTTTGAAAGCTAGCAAGCTCACAGACTCGTGATTTTCAACTAGCGGCGCTGATTGCAAGTCTTCATAGCCTAATAATAGAATATCGATGGCCTGTCTGTCAGCTTTTGGTTCTGTTGGCGGATCCGTAACAATCGTGTTTAGATACACGTCGTTGGAAGTTGACAACCTCGCAGACTCACCATTGCCTTCTGACGGCGTTGATTGCAAGTCTTCATTGTCCAATGGTTGGATATCGATAGCCTGTCTGTCAGCTTTTGATTCCGTTGACAAATCTGTAACAGCCGTGTCTAGATACGCGTCTTTGAAAGCTAGCAAACTCACAGACTCATCCTTGTCAACTAGCGGCGCTGATTGCAAATCTTCATAGTCTAATGGTAGAATATCGATGGCCTGTCTGTCAGCTTTTGGTTCCGTTGGCGGATCCGTAACAATCGTGTTTAGATGCGCGTCTTTGGGAGTTAACAACCTTGCAGACTCGCCGTTATCTTCTAACAGCGTTGATTGCAAGTCTTCCTCGTCCAATGATAGACTGTCGGTAACCTGTCTGTCAACTTTTGGTCCCGTTAGCGGATCCATAATTAAATACACGAGGTTGGGAGTTGGGAAATTCACAGGCTCGCCGCTCTCGGTTTGATGTGAACTATTCTCTGCATTAGGCATCTCATCATCCGAGCTTATCGGATCGATGAGTTCTTTATCTTTGGGCTCGACAAGATCGCCTGCACATCCACCATTATCTTCGAACGGCCTGGGATCATTATTCGGTTGGTGCGAATTGTTCTCCAGAGTAGGCATTCCATCATCTAAGCTTGTAAGGACAATGAATATTTTTTCTTCGGGTTCAACAGAACTCGTTTCATGTCCGCCATAACTGGTTTCATGTCTGCCATAATACGATATTTTAGGGGGCGCGACTGGAAACGCGCTTCTCTTGACCGTTATCGTCGGCAGTTTCGTGGCCACGGCTCGCCCAACATACTTAGGACGTGGTGAACTCGCACTCTTATCACTGGTTTCTGGAGACACGAGCTCATTCTCTGGAAGAGGCCATCTAATAGATACTGCTGTGGATTCAACCCGTCTACCGGTTGTAGACCGGACTTGTTTATAAGTTACAGATCTAACCCGTCTATCAGTTGTAGACTCGGACGTGTTTTCTGCATTCTCCACATGATTTCGTGATCCAGAGGCGGCGGTAAGTGCCAAAAAGAAGAACAATATCACTTTTACGCACATGTCACGAAATGAAGAAGACCCTCCAACGTCGTGTGAAGGCCGGGGTACCCGGTGTGCGATCGAAGACCCAAACCGCGGGATCTTCCGCTCGGCCACGTGGTCAATGATAAGTTGCCTTGGGATGCGCCATTATCCGCTGTTGTTTGGTGACTCCAATCTGGCATGTTGATAGTGGCCCCCCTATAGACAGCAGATATTGGCTCACAGTAGCTTTTTATTCATTGCAGCAGCATGTCTAACGATAAAACTCGCTGTCAGTTGGTAAACTAGATCTGGCACGTTGGTAGTGACTCCCTTATAGACGGCAAGTAATGACTTGCAATACTTTTATTCGTTGCAACAGTATTGATAGACCTGTTGTTGGTTTGTGATAACAAAACAGAGATAACTATCCCATAAACGCGGCCTGGTGTGTCGAGGCGGCTGCCTATAAATGCACCATGCCTCTAATAAAGTAGCCTTGCTATTTCTTGCCATGTAACTCTCGAATTCTGTTGACAATCTTGTCGTACCATCTCTTTATATCCAGCGAGCCCGTCTCCTTTCCTAGTGCCTCCTTGACATCTCCCACAATCTTTTCACTAGTAAAGAGGTGCATCTCTCCGAATATGTGCCAATAGTCTTTGTTCTTGGCATTGGTGATACGGTCGCCAATCTTGTAGATACTCCGACATGCATAGAGCACCTTTAGGCCGGCCAGATGCTTCTCTGTGCTCATTTCAGGAGCAACGGCTTGCCACGCCTCGACGAATCCTGCCGATTTACTGGCGTTATGTACCAGAGTGTTCTGCTGTGCGTCAATCATAAAGTCATGATAGTGGCGGTACTGACTGGGACTGGCATGGTATGCGGATTCGCATGCCGGGATGCCCGAGTCATGGTGCACTCCGTAGACAAACGGTAGTAGGATGAGAAGTGAAAGACGCATGATGCATAACGAACACTGATTGGTGTTCTTATTGCGCGTTGCATCGATGGACGGCAGGAACCAATGAGATCGCACTTGTTTTATTCATAATTCTTCGCCTACATCAGCGGTGGGAATTTCAAAACCCTTGTACCACTCTACTGCCTCTCCTTCCTTGTCGTTAAACTCTCTAATTACCTCGTCTTTGAATGCTTTGTCACTGAACATGGGGATCTGTCCAAACAGGTCCCTCTTGATTTTTTCTTTCAACGTGGCGTCTTTCCCCACATGATCGTCGCGACAATTGTAGAACATAGGCAGTGCCTCGGCAGCAGTCTCTTCGTCGTCAAAGCGCTCAGGCATTAGCTTAGTGTACGACTCGATGATGCCGTAAGAGGCGCCCAGGCCTTGGTGCTCACGCCCTTTGTATTGGGCACTAATCAAATTTTCGTGTATTCTGTGATACACAGAGTCCTCTGAGAGCGCCTCAACGGCATCTTTGCATTTTTCAGATATATTGTCCTCGGGTGTTGCGGCATAACAGCCTGCAGCTAGAAGAAGGAGGGCGAGCTTCATATCGGCTTATGCACACCGTGGCCTGTGAAGAGATACAAATGGACCAACCAGGCGCCATGTTGTCTGCCTAATGGACCAATAGTCTTCCTGGTACATGGACAATAAGGCGTTAGTACCCTAGTATTGTGAATATGTGTCCAGTTGCCATGGGAGAGCCAGCAAACAAAAGACAGAAAACAAGCCCAGAGAATGAGTGTAGTTCTTTTACATTCCAATTCGGGGATGACGCGGAATGTCCAGCTTCGTACCTGCATCAATTCTATCCCGAATCGGACCTGGGCGAGAAGAATTTGCAAACTCGAGTGCGTGTGGACCCAAAGACCCTGTTGATGCTTTTCACTACCGCAAGCAATGCGGAGGTTGAGGACTTTAAAAGGTCGCTGGGTCCAGTGCTAAAAAAGTTTCCCCAAGGTACACCTCTGGGCTCCTGGCTAGTGTCTTCGATAGTGTGTACTTTGTAGAAGAGGATTATAAAAATGCGCTAAATTCAAGCGGGAGATTGCTCGCCAATGCGGCTCCCATCAAGAACTCTACTCTGCGTCTCTACAAGTGTGCCCCAAGTGATGCCACACAGCTCACTAATCGGATGGAGGCGTTGCTGTTGTTCTTTATCGATGGCGCCTCCATCATAGATTTATCAGACCCCAAGTGGCTCCTATACTATCTTGTTGACGAGGACGACAGAATACTAGGGTTCTGCTCTGCTTACCCATTCCTTTTGTTCCCCGACAAGAAGCGCCTCCGAATCAGCCAATTCTTCATTGTCCCTCCCCACCAGCGTCGTGGTCTGGGCTCAGTGTTATACAGGGCCATTATGCAAGACGCAATAGCCGATGAAGACGTCAAGGAAGTGACGGTGGAAGATCCGTCTGACGAGTTTTGCATGTTCAAATTGGCAAATGATTTGGCCATGGTCGAAGCTGGCGAGCCAGTGAAAGTAACTACCCTACAGGCAGAACTGATCGAGCTGGCAAATTTGTATCGATCACATCATATCAACAATGAAGATGGGGAGGAATTTGTAACCTTTAGAAAAAGAGTCAAAAAGTATCTGTGCAAAAAGTACCCGGATTGTATACCGTCAGAAAAGGATAAAAAGATTGCAGTGCTTGAAGACCTTTTCCAAGAAGAAATGAGCAAAATCAACAAGGTTATTAGGCGTGGGAGCTAGTGTATTTGAGAAAACAAAGATGGATCGAATGGGTTAAAAAAGAGACGAGAGAGGTACAACCAAGTTGCCTGGTGGTTGGCATAGCGTACATAATATTTTAAATGAAACCCTTTGTGAGGTTAATAACAATGCCGCATAGTGGGGAAGAGATGGAAAGATAGGCTGTT
>MTSL01000218.1:0-13796 GCA_002794465.1 Paramicrosporidium saccamoebae | reverse complement strand
TTAATCTGTGTGCGTGTGCTGGTACAATCCTCAAATCGGATTGTGTATCCCACAAAGTCGCCCAGACGACAGCCCACTTCTTCAGAAACGCGCTTTGCCACTGACATTGCTGCCACTCGGCGGGGTTGGGTGCATCCCACAATCTGTCCACGGTTAGTGTAGCCCTCCTCTGCAAGATATTGTGTTAGCTGTGTCGTCTTTCCACTGCCCGTGTCTCCAATGACCACCAAAATCTGATGGTCTCGGATCGCATCCATCAACTCTCGACGCAACTGATAAATTGGAAGCGATTCGCGTTGTTGCCGGATTGTGTTTGAAGACGGTCGACTGGGGACAGGTCGAGCGTTTCTTGGCTCCATTGCCGCTTTTTTCCATTCCGGCATTTCCTCCCCTTTCCTTCGCAAATCTTCAGCAAACACATGTGCGGGGGCAGTTGGATCGGCCCAACTCTGTGAGATTTCTGTTCCCTTTCCGTCCCGTTTCTTTTCCTTTTCTTGGGTTTGACGCACTTCTCGACGTTCAGCAGCAAGAGCAGCACCCGACATGGCGGCCCGATTCAGACTGCCCTCGGGATTCTTGACAATCTTTACAGGACTCAGTTCCAGGGCCAAATGCATCTGTCCCTTCAAGAACCGAGGCTCCTCTGGTCGGACCTCTATTTCCACATCTTCCTCTACTTCGGCTTCATCCGCTAATCGTTCCGTCTCTTCATACAGTTCCGGATAGTCGCCCGCATTCAACACGCCCGAAGCAATCAGCTGTTTAATCTCAAAACGCTCAGGTGAGCTTAGTCTTTTGCGTTTCTTTGTCGTTGGTTTCCTTACAGTTTGTATTTCCCGAGGCGGCGGTCTGGCGTGCCTGCGTTCGCGCTCCTCCTCGGCTACGATTTCCTCCATTGTGGGCACTCGTCGTGGCGCATCAGTTATGGCCAGTCCCGGATACCTACCGCTTCTATCCGGTTCGTGTTCGCGTTCAACCCGTTTTCTGCGTTTTGGGTGAAGTGTTTCGATAAGACGGTGGAGGGTGTGCACCAGTGCGTCTGAAAATTCGCCGCCTTGCTCAATTAAGGCGGTCTGGAAGGACAACACCTCGGGGTGTTTCTCGTGGAGATCTATTATGAACTCGGCAAGCACTTTGTCGTTAATTCCAACATGGTTATCTAATTCTTTACAAATCTTGTCCACCAGAGACAAATACTCAAACTGCTCCAAGTCGGCCATATCCCCGGCAATAATAATGTAATTGTGAGAGCATATCACAGATCAGATAAAAGAGTCTGTTGATGAGAAAACTACTGCTTATTAAAGTATATGGCTCCTTCATATGTAGCCGTCTTCAGTATGACCAAATTGGACTGTGGAACCGCTATATAGGTCAGACTCGCCAATGATAAGCGGATGCTGTTTGACAGAGTCCTTCCGTCACACCATTGACACCAACCTCAAATGTATGCTGCAATTTCTAAAGTCCTTAATGCTATAATATCTAGCAGTCCTCATCATTACAGACCCAACAGACGCATCATTATGAATCCCACAGAAATGAGAACGAACCAGACCAGAATGGAACAAATGGTGCCTACTTTGATCATCTCGGCCGGTGCGACATACGGTCGTCCAGCTCCGTTTTCTTGGGACGATGCGGTCAAGTTGGGAAAGCTACTGACCGGCATGGCCATTCCCGTAGAACACGCAAACGCTGCAGCCATCACCAGTAGCCTCGGATGGGGATCTGAAAAATTTTCCCCTACAGCTTGCACCATCGGGATGAAAATAAGGGCACCCACGGTGTGAGAGACAAACGATGTTATCACCGTAACCACCAAAGTAATGGTAAACATTTGGGCAAACAGCGAACTGGCTGGCGCATAGCTGGTTAAAGTATCGGCGATCCACGATAGAAATCCAGACGATTTTACCGCCTCGCCCAGTGCGCCCCCTCCCATTGCCAACATGACCACAGTCCAGGGGAAACTATTGAAATCGTCCTTGTTGAGCATTCCACTGCCAAAGAAGGCAATCATCGGAATCACTGCAATGATCCCCATGTTTCCAAACAATCCAACACCAATTGGTCCAGAACACCAGCACGCAATGGTCATTATTGTAACGGAAACAACTGCAACCTCTTTCCTACCCCACACGAACGGGGTAGGATGAAAATACACTGCCGACGGCAACGTTGGTTTCTCCTCTTTACTCTCCCAGCAAATTGCAGTCCAGCATGCGAACAGGGCCAAAGCGCACACGGGGATCGATATTGCAAACCAAGTCAGCCAACTGATGCCTCCCCCCGTTTGGGTCATTCGTTCAAATGCAATAATGTTCTGCGGACTGCTGATGGGACTTACCATCCCTCCAATGTTAGAAGCGATGGCGACAGCCAGCACAAGCTGCTTTGTCAAACAAGTGTCGGTGGGCAGACTGCGCAGCATCGCATGCAGCAGCGAGAAACAAAGAACTGGGGCTGCGACATTGGAAATCAAGGACGATGACACCAATGCGAGCACCATGACAATGAATACCAACGAGCTGCTCTTGTGACCAGCAAGCTGAAGGATCCTGCAAGCAAGACTGCGGGCGATCCCAAATTTTGTAGCAGCCGCGGCAATGGTAAATCCCCCGAGCAGCATCAATGTGACCTGCGAGAACATGCTGGACACAATGACTGTAGCCGCAGTGCTTCGATCAATAATCTCGTGGGTAATGGGGTCTTTGATGACCTGCATCACAACAACCAGCAGTGGAACAAAGATTGCAGTCGCAAATAAAGGAATTGCCTCTGTGGCCCAGAAGGAAACCACCAGCACGCAAATAGCAAGAGCCCTGTTCATTTCGGGATCAGGCATAATAGGTAGCATCCAGACCAGGACAAACAGCGTTATAATCACAGTAAACTTGTACCCCCAATCTGTGGTTCCACAACTCCCCTCGACGGCTTCTGCAGACTCTGCCACTGATACTGCCGATACCTTTCTTTCCATCGCCACCTTGTCCTGCCAGACTGTGGAGCGTGACATGATCAAACGCTCTCTCAAAATGTTACGCAACTGCGATCTTGCCTCGTGCAGTCTTCCCTCGCACTCTAGGACGGCATATAATTCCTCCATGCTACCCATCACAGTATGGAGCTTGTCCGAGTCACTAAAGGGCAATGCCATGTCAATTTCAGCCTGCAGGCTTATCTTGGTAGGTATTCTGCTATACTTGTCGTGTTTCTTGATAATCTTGCAAAAGCCAGTTCTATTGACTTGAAGAAAGTCGAGTAAATCGTGCATTTCCAGAAATAGGACCTTGACGGATTCTGCACTGACATTCAACAGCTCTTGGTCAGACCGCAAGAACGACGTCATAAAATTCCCAGAAAGCAAATATTCGTCATCGAAACTAACTCTACGTGCCCGTCTCGTACTCGACTGGTCTGCCGTCAACTCATTCCAGACATTAAAGCAATGTTTCTTCTCTGCCTCATAGAACACTGACACCTTTTCTAGCTCCTCCTTGAACAGCTTGGAGAATGTTGCCTCAAGCACCATGATGTGACTGCTGACTTCTTCCGACTCGGCCTCGCCCACCATGATGGATGAGAGGTCGTCGTCGGCCCATTCGCGTGCCTCTGCTCGTGCAATCTGCTCGACAAGCTTCTTGAGAGACTTGTAGTGCAGATAATATTCGTTCCACTCGGGAACGCAATTGAACTCGAGAGAGCGGCAGAACTTCATCGACGCCTCGCTTGGGGCGCGGGCATTAATAAATGCCGTTCATGTGGTCGCCCAAAAAGGCAATAGATGAGACATGCCCATCGAGTAGAATTGTTAGTCTATTTCACAACAATGCATACTGATTAGCATTAAACTGCAGATTTAATCACACCCATTGCCTAGGATTATGTTAACTAGAGTAGCTCATGGCCCTCTCCAAGACCTATTGGCTCATCTCAAAAATGCATGCCGATCAGCATTAGTCGGCAAATGTAAATATACCCGTTGCCTACAAATACGTTATTCAGGGTAGCTCATGGCCCTCTCCAATACCTATTGGTTTATTTCACAAAAATGCATGCCGATCAGCATTAGGCGGCAAATTTACATACCATCCATTGTCTATGATGACATTCTTCAGCGGGGCAAGTAGCTCATGGCCCATCAACGTGCTCCAGGACCCGATCATCACAAGCTTACTCTTTGCCCGCGTAAAGGCCACATTCAGCCGACTCCAATCCTTCAATAGCGAGCCAATCTACAACAAAAGTGACATGACCAAGTAGTACATTGAGATCAGAGTTGGAGCGAACAAAGGAGAGAATCACACATTCCTTATCGCGTCCCTGGTACCGATCGACCGTGGATACTTCGACTTCAGGAAGCGATTCCAAGATCAGCTTGACTTGCGGCCTGAACGCTGTGATGATACAGATACTCTCTTCCGAGATGCCGCAGGCGAGCAATGAGGATGAAATGTTGACAGCCAAGGCAGCCTCCTTTGGATTGTTAAATGACATTCCCACTTGCTCCTCAGTTGCAGCCATGGCGTCAGTGTCGAGAAACAAGACTTTTTTGTGTGGATCCAACAGTTGTCGGGCCCAACAATGAGGAGAATCTCCACAGACCTCACAGAATAGCGCCGACATGGCACTGTTTGATATTTCCAAACATTGCGTCTTGACCTTTTCGGATCCACACACGAGCTGATCTTTGTACACGGTCTTGTTGGCAACCAACTGAATGTCCTGACACATACGATATTGTTTCCTTAGGGTAGCCACGGCAGTGGGGTGCTGTTCCGCAAGAATTTTAAAGAGACTTTCATTCAGCCCGAGTGCAATTGCAGACTTGCTCCGCACCAGTGGGGGCAACTGGTTGTGATCACCGACCAGAATAAATCGCTTTGCCAGCATAATTGATCCCAGAACAGCCGGAACCGTAATTTGTGACGCCTCATCGACGATGCAGTAGTCGAATTCAATGTGGCCGAGGATGGGATGGTTGCTGCCCAAACAGGTAGTGCCAAAGACTTGGGTCCCCTGAATCGCCGTCCGCATCGCCTGGATAGTTTTATAATTTTCCTCATTGATAATAACATCTTTGAGACTGTCTTCCACCCGTTCTGCATTCCCCAATCGCAGGACTGACACCCCAGTAGCTCTAATCTTTGTTAACAGATTGTCTACGGCGGAATGAGTATAAGATGAGATTAAGATCTTGGCTCCCTGTGAAATCAGAGTTCGGACGAGTGCCACAAGCGTAGTCGTCTTGCCGGTGCCTGGCATCCCAAGCAGCAAGGCGTACTCTTCAGCTGCAAGACAGTGCTGCAATGCTGCCAATTGGTCCTCGTCAAGATCGGTGGACGGCACTCCTGATTCACAGCGGGGTTGTCGCATTTGGGGAGGCTGTCCATTGCACAGTAACTGGCGCAGCACATTAAACCTGGGGCCGTATAACCGGGATAGGTTCATTCTGGCTAGCGAAAAGCCAGACTTTAGTTCATCCTTCTTGATGACAAATTCGTTTCCAATGGTCGTAATCCTCTCCAAATGGTGGTTCTGGATTGCGTCAAAATCCATCGCTCGGTTCAGACAAAAGGAAATGTCACGATCACAACTGACAATCAGTCTCTCACAAGTAGCCTCAGACACGAATCCGATTCCAACTTCGTGGTCCAGGTTGGCCGCCAAGTACAGTAGAACCGGGTCGCCCTTGGTGATTTCCGTCAGTCTGTCGTCGACAGAGATACTAAATGTCGCACTAAACCTGTGAAACACTCCGGGATTATCAGACGACTGGCAGTCTATCAACGCGGCACGAAGACAATTGGCTGTCATTTTTTTGGAACAAAGGGCTTCCTCCTCTTCAAGGACCAATAGTTTTTCCCACTTTCGATAAAACGAGTCATCTATCACAGCCGAAATGCTCTCTAGTTTGGCGGCGATTGTTTCGTTGGTCAGCGATTCGTCTTCTCCATTTAACTTGACCATCACTGAACAATTTCCCAGTTGTGGACACTGTCGGCAGTTATGAGCGTTATCAATCGGTTTGGGCAGTTTTGCGTCGGCTTGACAAGCAGCCGCCAGTCTATTCCTCGTCATAATCAACGCCTGCAACTCGTCGCTCCGGGTAGACAGTCTCAGCAGCACGTTCGATGCAACATAATACAGCAACCCCATCCTAACGGGGAAATCGTATCGATCAGAAAGCAGCAAGGTATATAGGAGAGTCTGAGCACGATGGGCCGTACTACTGGTGGTCTTTCCCGTTTTCAGCTCAAGCGGCACCATCCAGGAATACTGTTCGTTGGGAGCAGTACGGAAGCGCGCCAAGACTACTGCATCGATTTTACCTTTTAATCCGAGTCCATGCGAGGTGATGCTTTCTTCAAGACTGAACACCTGAGGGATGCAGATCGACTTTGATATTTCTGGCACAACAGTTTTGAGTTCATCCACGACAGTGGCTCCAGGAATTGGCGTATCAGCAAGATAATTGGCACACCATGGTCGAAAACCTTTGAGAATCTCCACAACCTTGCTTTGCACGCTCGTTTCGACCTCTCCACATGCAAAAATAGTGGTTAGATGAGTGGTAACGGATCTCATGATCAAGTCAGTTACATTGTCTAGTTTGGTGGGATGCTGTATTCCCTGTTCAAAGACGTCATGGGCAACGGATCCACTGACGAGATGAATGGTTGGGGGATTGTCTGCAGCGGCACTTTGCATCTTAATCGATAACGCAGCTTTGCGGAGACAGGACACGGCATCCGCGACGGTGGTAATTGAGATCAGAGTGGAGGGATCGTAGACGAGAAAACAGCCGTCCGTCCCGTCGATAATGATATCTGATGAAAAGGTTGGCGGAGTGACGGAAATCACAGTTCCGACTCTGTAATCACATTCGACCCACAACCCCCTGACCGTTACAGTTGTTTCCTTGCCATTCTTTTGAATTCTCCCTCCAAGTATCACCTCGGGCTCTCCTCTCTTGCTGCGTCCACTATGGACCTGTTCAATCCGAATAAATGTAAACTTGTCCATGCACGAATTATCGTGGGACTCATTCAAGTCCATTTCGGAAAAGAAGGAACTCCCGATTCCCAGGTCTTCTATATCAGCAACCAGACAGGCGCTCTGGATAGGGGATTTGTGTCTCGTCGGACTCGCACTTATCGATGACCTTGCACTAACCATTCCCCTAATGGGACTGGTTGGAATATTCCTCATCTTTGGCGACCTCCACATTTCCAACAGTCCATCCTACCAGTCAATCGCATGTCATGAGTACATTATGCGGAATGCTAGGCAGCTGCAGCAGGGCATTCTCCTTCTCCACCAGTCGTCGTTTGGTGTTTGGAGAGGGGTTGTTTGAGGGTGTGGACTTTGGTGAGAAGGACCACCGGATAGCGCGTTTCTGCGGACGGCCAGACTCCATCACACCATTGGTCGATCACTGATACCAGATCATTTATTCATTTCCATACAGCCTTGTCAGATTAGACCGTTGAACTTTTCCTATAGAAGATTTGGGGATCTGTGAAACGAAAAAGTAGACTGAGGGACATTTGAAGGGTGCCAAGTGTGTCTTGCAGTGCAGAGTCAGAATAGTCTGCGCTGCATCCCGATCAGCAGTGGAAGCCAACACTGCCACACATGCAACAGTCTCGCCATATATATTGTCAGGAAGGGCAAAGGTAACCGCCTCTTTGACGATCGAGGACTTTTGTAGAACTGCATCCACTTCATTGGGATTAATCTTTTCTCCGCCGCGATTAATGAGCTCCTTGATCCGACCCGACACGAAAAGGTTACCGTTGTCGTCAAAATAACCGAGATCTCCGGTGCGAAAGTGTCTGTCAACAAAGGCTGTTTTGTTTGCAGCCTTGGGCTTAAGATACCCTGTCATGATTCCAGGCCCTGACACGCAAATTTCACCGGTAACTCTGGCATTGCAAGGGTTAAAGTCTTCGTCATAGACGGCTACTGTACACCCTACTGGAAGACCCACAGAACCTGCGGGTCCTGGATTGGCAAAGCATCCGGTGGAAACTAAATGTGCGGCTTCTGTCATTGCATATGCTTGGAAGATTGGGACTGTGAGTAACTGCGTCATATGCTCATAAAGGTCGGCAGGAAGGGGAGAGCTGCAGGCACGGATGAATCTGATCCGACTATTAATGTATTCTGCATCCAGATAACTCGGATCGCTTAGCAAGATTCGATAAATGGTGGGCACTGCCGAGATCCAAGTCGCTCCAAAACTCCACAAATCTTTCTTGAAATGATGGGCCGAGAAGCGCTCGGGGATTGTGACAGCACCTCCAGAGAACATGGTGCTTAACAAACATCCTATCAATCCATGAACATGAAAGAGCGGCATGACGATGAGTATTCGATCCTTGTCCGTTAACTGGTATGCCTTGATGAGACTCTGCACAGAGTGCAACATTGCAGCCGTGCGAATTGGCACTAGTTTGGGCGTAGAGGTTGTGCCACTCGTGTGTAACACTAACCCAACCCCATCAAGTCCACGTTTAGGCTTTGCACTCGTCGTAACCGAGTTCTCTCCAAAAGGTGAGATGACGGGAACTTGGAGATTGGTAGCTGCTTCAGTGACACTATCTAAATCCGATATGACAACGGAGGCATCGCAATCTTCAAGATAAAACTTGAGCTCGTCAGTAGTATAAATTGGATTCAGCGGGGCCGCCACTAGGCCGGTGGAAATGAGAGACATAAAGACAATAACAAACTCGGTTCCATTTGGCATTGCCATTCCCACAACAGAGCCTCTGGGAATATCCTCCAAACGAGCACTGAATTTCTTGATCTTTTCATCTAGCTGTCTGTAGGTCAATGCATCATCGCCACTAACCAGTGCCGTATTTCCGGCATACTTTTGAACGGCTCTTTGAAACTCTGCCACAAACGGATCCATACTATATATTTAATTGTTAACTGGATGCACTCCACAAACAGTCCCATTAACTCAGTGGGCCGAGTCAATACACTTTCGACACAAATCAGTGCCGTACTCTTATAGATAAATCCGTTCTATAAATTTGCTCACTGATTACTAATTAGGTGCACCAACACAGACATCCAATCCTCCACTATTCTTTGGGAACGCAATTACGTCTCTGATGCTATCCGCACCACACATGACAGCCACCAGTCTGTCTAATCCCAATGCTATTCCGCCATGGGGAGGACATCCCGATCGCAGCGCGGCCAGTAGATGTGAAAAATTTGAAATATGAGACTCTGGAAGCTGAATAATGTCACGGAGAATGTATTCTTGGAGTTCGGCCGAGTGAATTCGGATGGAGCCGCCGCCAATTTCACTGCCGTTCAGAACAAGATCATAGTGTTGGCCGCGAACCTGGAGGGGAGAGGATGCAAGTAGATGAAGATCTTCAGGGACGGGTGCAGTGAATGGATGATGCATGCTCTCAAATACTCGAGGAGGGAGACCTGAATCGGGATCATTGGCGGCCCGGGCTAGGAGGGGAAAATCATAGACCCACAGGAATGCCAGTTTTTGTTTCTGGTACCTTGTAGATTGATTTGTCTCTTCAAGCTTCCTAATAATGAATGACCGGACTTTTCCCAGTAATGTTGACCCAACGTGATCCGTCGTGTCCCGAGTCACTGTGATTTCCACCGTTGAATCTGGTTGCACAAGTTCCTCAACCATCCTTCCGTCAATGGCAATGCCAGCTTTGCCCTCAATCATGGCAGAGATGGAATCCCAGATACGAGGACCAAATTCAATAGGAGGGATCGTCAACTTTTCCGTGACAAAATGGCCCTTCTCTCCTAAATTCTCGATGAGGAAGGGATATCGCGTATCGGGCTTATCAGATCCGAATCTTGAAAGCGCCTCCTTGTAGGTCATTCTTGGAAAGGACTGCGCCAACTCGTTCCCCAGGACCTGCTTCCAAAGTTTTTTGACCGTTTCTTCTGTGGTCTGCATCACATCCTCCATAACTGCAAAAGACATTTCCATATCTAATTGCGTGAATTCCGGCTGCCGATCAGCTCTCAAATCCTCATCTCTGAAACAACGGGCAATTTGGAAATAACGATCAAAGCCGGCAGCCATCAACATTTGTTTAAACTGTTGTGGGCTCTGTGGGAGAGCAAAGGAAGTGTCAAATGCAATGCGGTCAGCAGGCACCAGAAACTCCCGAGCTCCTTCTGGCGTACTTTTAAAGAGGAGCGGCGTTTCGATTTCAGTAAAGCCTACCGGAGTACTTGAACCGGATGAGTATACCTTTGTGGTTTAAAAAGTTGCGCAGACAATGGTTAACTGCGGCACGGAGGCGAATATTTCGCTGCAGCTGATCGCGACGAAGATCAATGTATCGATACTTTAGACGAAATTCCTCATCAGGCTATGCACATAAGCCACGAGTGCAATGGTACCAATGGATTAGAAGTAGGTGTAAATGGGAGCTGCGACGCAGTGTTCAAAACTGAAAAATCTTCTACCAGAACTTCATACTGGCCAGTAGACATTTCCGGATTGACCATTCCAGCTGGTCTCTTTACCACTGAGCCTTTTATGGAAACAGTGGCCTCAATGTGATTAGTTTCGTCCAGTCTGTGCAAGAGTTCTTCGAAACTCTGTGTATTTTGTTGATGGAGAAGCAGCTGGACGGAGCCACTATGATCTCGTAGCACTGCGAATATGCGTCCACCACCCACCAGTCTACTGCATTAGAGACATACTCAGAGCGACACCGAATATGAGATATCCACCCACAGAGCTGTACCTTGCTGCCAACGTGCTCCGATACTTTGTGTATCAATTCTGTACGTCCTAGTTCAGGCTCTACAGCGTTATTTCAGCGCAGCTGTAGTACTCATAAAGTTCAATACACCCGGTTTTTGTATTAGACGACATACATTGCGACGGAAGACGGGGTGTGTGCTCGCCCTCCATAGAGCCAACATGAAATCCAAGGCTGGTCGGCCATGGAGTTATAAAATAGATATGGTCTCGTTGATTGTGAGATTATGGTAAAAGTTTACATTGACTGCATTGGCTGCATTGACAGCCTTGGTTGCATTGGTTGCTATATAACACTTCAGCATGGCACAACATCCCTGGACTTTTGAATGGAGAATCAACCAACTGATGCAGACTCTACCGACCAACAGGATAAGGACTTGCTGGAGCTCCTCCAAATGCTCGAAACACACACTCCCGTTATCCCTGACACCTTGATGGATTACTACATGACAAAGGCCGGTGTCCAGTGCGACGACCTCCGTCTGTAAATGTGCATTTCTGTTGATAATGTCTTAGGAAGAGGCTGGTGGCGCTGGTAGGCCAGAAATTTGTGACGGACGTGGCAAACGATGCTATGCATTTCCATCGGCTCCGAACGGGAACGACTGCTAAGCAGAGCGGAAAGAAGAACACGCTGACACTGGAAGACCTAACGGCCGCGCTAGCCGAGTATGGTATTAATATTAAGCGGCCCAGCTACTACACTTAATAAATTTATTGGTGGAGCATTGCCGTCCAGTCGAATGGCTCGTATAATTTGCGAAACTTGCCGTCCATAGAGGCGCCCTGTCCCTTCCACTGATGTCTCTGGAGACCCATCAAGTTGGCAGCGAGATCGAGGAGAAAGTCATAGCGTACCCGCCTTGAATCCTCAATTACATGGGCGAAACCTTGATCGAGCCTGAAATCAGCGTAGCAGTATGCGAAATCCCGCGGAATGGATTTACGGAGACCGCCCTTCTCGGCAGTATCAATAACACGCTTATTTGAGGACCATTCCTCATCGCATTCCATCAGAGCCTTCCGGAAATAACTCTTTGGATCAGTCGTGTTTTGCTTTAGGAATATCGCATCAATGTGTGTGTGGAATGGTCCATCAGGCCTATTGGCAGTCTCTAGGAAGACTACGGTCCGATTGATGGTAGCTGCAAGCTGCAGCAAACACTTTTTGAAATTCCTAACTTCGTCCCAAGTGTCGTCGTCACATTGTAGAAATGACGAGGCATGTTGTATTGGTGTAATCCGGCAATGAAACGGATCAATGCAGTCTGTATGGGGTAGGGATAGATATACAAGATTCCCGATAGCCAACACGAGCGACATGTTGATCGTTGTAGATTCAAAGCACAATTCACATTGTGTTTGAATCTTTTCCAACTTTAGCTGATTCCTCATTGTTGCCCTTTTCTTTTCCTCCTGGATAGCATCTCTATTGCTTGGGCGCCTGTCTCCGGCGTGGAACGCGTCGCTAAAGTCCTCAATGTTGCTGAAGCGTCCCTGTTTTGATATCTTTTGGGCAATTTCCCGGTCGTAGCCTCGTTGATAACTTTGTCTCTCTTCCATAACAAGTTTCTGGATGTCATTAGTTGGACCTGGAGTAGACTCGTGAGGCGTCGTCGACCTTTTAATCTGTGCCTCTATATCTGCAGCCAGCTCGTCGTCACCAGCTATCTCGGCTCTCACTTTTCTTGCCACTAATTTGTTCATAGTCTCATCTTTGGTTTCAGTATTCAGATCGGTGGGTTTTGCGAAGCGCCCCCGCGTCAACAGCTCAGCTCCTGGAGGTAATCCTGAACCTCCCTCTTTGTAGTATGGATTTAGTTCGCGTGTGGACACTTTTGGGGCTTTTGAAGCCGGTTCCTTTTCTTTTTTCCCAGAAAATAATCCACCTAAAGGATCATCCCGAGTGCCTTCCAACATCCATTCCTGTCGCTTCATCGATATCACCAGGGATGGGGGCTATTTTATTGTGCCTGCTTTGGCAATTTCCAGTGTCTACTAGCTATGCGATACGAGAGCCCTGCGTCAAATACAAGTCGACATTTGGGGTATGTGTTTGCCAAGGAACGCAGCCGATCAGACGGCAGGGACTCCAAGATTGAAAGACATAATAAGCGCTTTCGGCTGCCACAAAGCAGCCGATCGACCAAGCTGCGTGGCTCAATGACGGGTGAACCGTTACGCGGGCAATAGCTGTGAATTCCAATTTCGATCAAATTGGGGAGTTGGGGAATAGCGTCAAGGAACTCTGCAAGGTGAAAATCTCCATTCAAAAAGTGTATAGAACGGAGATTTTGGCCATTTGCGTAAAGGTAGCGTAATGACTGGTGGCTTTTAACAATCAATACATGCTCAAGATTTCTGGCTACGAGTTTATCATCATAGGTACATTTGTAAATGGATCCATTCTGCCGTCGGTATATTCCCTCTGTTCCGTTTTCATATCCAAAGTTGCCACTTTGATATATTCGAGTTTCTTGAACATCGAGCATAATGTGACGTGCATCCGCTAAATTGGGAGCCACCAAAACTTGATTGGATCGACATTTCAAAAAATAAATCTTTGATGCTTCCATCCTGGAGAGCAGCAAAGAGACGAATCTTTCACTTATCAGGCATTTCTTGACAGTTACTTGCTCCAACTTCCAGGTGCGCAAGGCAATGAGCGTTTCGTGATCGTCAGAAAGATCCAAACTATGGAGATGAATTTTTGTCACTGATCGCAATTTGCCTTTGATCCGCAACGCGACAATTGTATTCCATGCACTCTGTGAAGAAGAATAAATGGTAGTGATCTGTCGGTCAGTAATGAAGCGTACTGCGGGCAGCACGGCACTCCCTCTAATGGAAAATTGCACAGTCCTCCGCAAGTGTCGATCATGGCGCCGAAAATACTGTGCCTCGCGTGTTGTCCTTAATATCTCCATCTGTGACGTAATATCGAGAAATTTGAAGAGGCGGCGTATCACATCCCAAGGGAGAATTTTGAAAATATCAGTAGAGTCTTGGG
>MTSL01000077.1:28465-49171 GCA_002794465.1 Paramicrosporidium saccamoebae | reverse complement strand
CGTCTCTTTTCGTCTCTTTCCGTCTCTTTCCATCTCTTGTTACCTCTTCCCATCTCTTTTCACCCATTTCCACCTCTTTTCGTCTCTTCGCGCCCGTCCCACCGCGCTACGCGACTGATAATTGCGACGAGTCTGCTTGGAACGCAAGATTAATAGTAACGAGCCCCATTTATGATCTAGACTCACCCTATTTATGATCTAGACTCGCCCTATTTATGATCTATACTCACCCTATTTATGATCTAGACTCACCCTATCTCACAATAAACTATTTACGGAAACCTCGTTTCGTCGTTTCATGGATTATATTAATTGAATTATGAGAGATTCAAAACACACTGACAGCATGGTCACCACCGTATCGTCAATCCTGTTTCATTTCGACTTTTAGAATGACAAAACCAATTTAACTGTGACTGATGGCGGCAAGTATGTTGGCTTTGACCACATTGTCTTCTGGGTGGGCAATGCCAAGCAGGCAGCCAGTTACTATGTTACACGCTTTGGCTTTGAAGCAGTCGCCTATCGTGGTCTGGAGACTGGACACCGAGAGGTGGCAACACATGTGGTAAAGCAAGACAAGATATTCTTTGCGTTCCAGAGCCCGTTGAATCCAGAGGAAACGGTACTCAATGGACATATCTCAAAACACGGCGATGGTGTAAAGGATGTTGCGTTTCAAGTAGATAATGCCCGTCTCATATTCCAAGCTGCAGTTGCGCGTGGAGCTAAAGTGATTCGGGAACCTTGGACCGAGAAGGATGCCGATGGCGAGGTCGTAATGGCCAGCATTGCTACTGTAAGTCAATATTGGCATTGCTTAACCCGTATAGTACGGCGATACCATTCATACCTTTGTTGAGAGAACAAATTATCGCGGAGTGTTCCTTCCTGGATTCTCCAAAGTCACAACTGTTGATCCTCTCGTCGAGGCGCTTCCAAAAACTGAGCTAAACTTTGTTGATCATTGCGTGGGGAACCAAGGCGATCTTGAAATGGTGCCTGCATGTGATGTCTATGAGAAACAGTTGGCATTCCATCGTTTCTGGAGCGTCGATGATTCGCAAATCCACACCGAATACAGTTCGCTGCGTTCCATTGTGATGACTGACGCCGATGAGGCTATCAAGATGCCAATCAATGAGCCGGCTACTGGAAAGAGAAAGAGCCAGATTCAAGAATTTGTGGATTACTATGGCGGCCCGGGTGTGCAGCACATTGCCCTGAACACTAGCGATATTATCACAGCCGTCACCAATCTGCGCGCCCGCGGTGTTCCCTTCTTAAAAGTTCCAAAGTCCTATTACGAGCATCTGCGTGCTAAGCTCGCCACTGCAGCAATCAAAATTAAAGAGCCTCTCGATGTTCTGGAGAAGCTTCATATTCTCATTGACTATGATGAGAATGGCTATCTGCTCCAGATCTTTACCATGCCTCTCGAGGATCGTCCCACTCTCTTCCTGGAAATTATTCAAAGACACAATCACTCTGGATTTGGTGCTGGGAATTTCAAGTCGCTCTTTGAGGCCATCGAAGTTGAGCAGGATCGTCGCGGTAATCTTTAATAATAAAGGTATGAAGTGATGGATGGTGTCAGGTTTGTTGAGAATTTAACAGATTCGATGGAAAGGTCTTTATAAACCGACTCTACTATGCAAAACTATAACAGCCCCTTGCACACTGCACATATCTATCTATGAGCCAGGGATAAATGGTATTTACTATAGACGTCACACCGATTTAGGTGATTGGCAAGCACAGCATGAATGTGGGGGAAGAAAAATGGCATGCTGGAAATATTGCCGTTGTAATGGTCGGATTGCCAGCAAGTGGAAAGACATTCACCGCTCGTAATCTCTGTCGTTACCTCCGCTGGCTGGGAGTGAAGACACGCAATTTTAGCGTGGCACATTACCGCAGTCGAATGGTGGGAGAGAATCTAACTGCCGAATTCTTCGATGCCAGTACTAATGGTTTCATGACTATAGCACTCTAGACAACCAGGAAAATTTACGAAAGAGGACAGAGATTGCCGACAGTGCACTGGATGACCTCGTCCGATGGCTCGAAGCCCCCGACGGCGGTCAGGTGGCCATTTTAGATGCTTCCAACACGCAGCCTCAACGTCGCAAAACTATTGTCAATCGGCTAACCAAGTCTGGCATTCGCACAATGTTCCTCGAATGCGTTTACAGTCACGGTCATGAAGTAGCCGTCATTGAACATATCAAGGAGCTCCGACTAACCTGTCCTGAATATGCCAACGTCGAATGCGAACAGGCAACTAATGATTTCAACCGCCGACTCGACTATTACCGACCGTATTACGTTCCGGTTGGAGCTCCAATAGAGGAATATGAGTATCCATTTATTAGATTGTTGGGTGGGGGAAAGAAGATTGTCGCAAATCAGATTAGAGGCTATCTGCCATCGAGGATGCTGTATTACTTGATGAATTTGCATCACGGATCAAAGAGAATCTTTCTCTTTCCCTTGCCGAGGAAGGCTCTCAATGTGCAGGACGCGGTGGGTCCTGCTCAAAGGTACCTCGCCAGCGTGGGAGACATTGACTCTTTGTCGGTGTGGACAGAGACTAGTTTGATTAGCTGTGTAATTGGCAAAGTATTCAAGGGCCATGAACTCTTAACAAAGCCCCAGTTGCGAGGACTCGATGGCGGCGTTGTGGAAAATCTCACTGCTGAAGAGGTCGAGCGACAATATCCCGATGAATATGCGGCACACCAAGCAGATCGGTACTATCACCGCTATCAGAGAGCCGAATCATATCACGATTTGGCTGTTCGGTTGGAAAATGTCATGTTAGAATTGGAAAGAGACCCTAAAGACGTATTGATTGTTGCCGATCTCTCTGTGCTGCAATGCATATATGCCTACTTTTTGGAAATCCCAAACAAGGAAATTCCCAACGTTGAAATGCCACTGGGGACGATGCTGGAGCTCAAGCCCAAGGCCTACGGGGTATTCGAGCGGCGGATTTCAGTTAACACGGACACGGTGCCGCCCAAAGAGTCCGAATTCCGTCCATTTACCTAACGTCTGTAAACCAAATATACATTTATTGCGCGCTACAGGACCTCCTGTCCTATAAGAAAAGCCTTTCTACTCGTCGGGATAATGTCTTCCTTGCCATGATGGGGCAGCACAAATGCCCACCGGGACAATGGTCCCTTTGCCAAGGCATACAGTATGACACCATCAAAGAACAGTATATTTACTCGCGACAATAGCAAGTCCTTGTCCCAACCCAGTATGGGCACACATAGCAACGCATTGATTATAATGTTGCTCGCAAAAAGACCATGGAGGATGACCAAGAGCAGCGAGTTTTCCCAAGCGGGTATCCACTGGAGGCAGACGGTGGCAAGAAAGTTGATTCCGTAACTGAAGCAGGCAAGAGTGGAGAGCAGACCTGGTCCCCACCAGGTGATACGCGACCAGTCAAACGATAACGGAGCTAGCATCTGTATATTTAGAAATATTAGGATGTCGTACAAAAAGATTTAGGGATACTAACATGGTCAAGGCCGTGCCAAGACTGCTCCGGGTGTACTCCATACCGACCGACAATCGCTATTGGTCAATTAGAAAACAACTATTTCAAGGTCTACTCATGAACAGGCCGCTCTCTGATGTCGTGAGCAAGCAAAGCTCTATTGATCGGATATAAAGCAATTGCTCCAGTTTATTAGTAAACGGGCCGCTCTCTGGTGCCATATTGCTGGTTTCTAGCGACAGGCATGCACAGCGCTACTGATCGGATATAAACAGATCGCTCTCTGGTGTCGATGAAATGGGTCTGCACGGCGCTATTTATTGGATAAAGAACAACTATTTTAGGATTCATTCGTGGACGGGTCGCTCTATGAATGGCGTCACGTCACTGATTACCGATGAAATGGGCATGCACAGCGCTATTGAAGCTATGCCTCTTATTAAAATGGTTGCCGCCACATCCCCTTTATATATCTTCATGATGAGATGCCTCACAAAATAGTCTGCATCAATAATCATTGTAGCCAACAGCACTGCTGCAGCAATAAAACGGGGGAGGCGGAATCTGATGGGAAAGAGAAGTAAGATGGTTAGAGTGAGGACCGATATGAGTGTGGTAATGCCTACAACCGTCTCCATTAGGGGCCATTTGCGGATGGAGGCAATTTTTCCAATAATCTGAATGGCAGATTCTATCTCAATCAAGATCAGGGCGATGAAGAGGACAGTGCCTCCTAGGCTCCTCTGTATCTCATTCATTGTGGACTTCAGGATCTGAGAAAGGGTCTATCCAATCAAGAATCGCATGAACTGATCTGATTGGTAGTTGGGCTCAAGTCCAGTAACAGACGCGATGGAGAGCCATGCAAACTGATTAGTTTAAAGTGGGATTATTCAGTGACCAGCGTTTAATAACCAATGCAGGATGTATAGTAATCAGTGTGTAGCATAAATCGTTTATTGGGGGGGGTCTTGATCCATATATAAAATCTCACAATTAGTTTGATAGTTACTGTAGTGACTAGTTGGCTCTTTTTCTGTTTTTTGTTGTCTCCTTGATAAGTCTTGATATTTTCCCTTCACTCCCCCCATTCACCTTATTCACTCTTCTTTGGCTCCGACTACACAGAATGGCGTGACAATGTTTAGCCAATGCGTAATGGGCAAGCACATGACTCCTACCAGCAGTAATCGGGCAAATCCTCGAGCTGCCACATCACCCGTGTAGCCATCTTTAATGGCACTTTTTACAAACGCTTCAAGCGATGCCAATGTGGTCAGAAGAAATACACCGGATATCTAAAAATCAGATCACGCCATTAAAGGTTACCATATAGCGGGGAATGCGTCGTCGGATAGGAACAATGAGCATAGTGAACAAGACAAGGACGGAAAGCGTTGTTGCAATGCCAGTAATTGTCCTTGTTAGCGCATAGATCGGACTTGATTCAAGAATCTCGCGAAAGTTACACAGCACCCTGACGAACCAGATTACATATTGCTACATATTTAAAAACGTTGGTTGGATGTACTAGCTCTAGTAGAACGATAAGGACAAACAAAAAAGTGCCACCAATACTTCGCTCAATCCTTCGCATCACGAGTTCGAGGATGGCCGAGGCTTTAAGTCCACGAGCGCTCATTGGGTGCATCACAAGGTATCCAATCACTGATTAAGCACGACAAGGCACGATAGAGATGACATTACTATGCAAGAGCATATATACAACCAAGGACCCAAACTTTACTTTCAATCTCACAATTTTTATCATTTTACTATGTACAATGCCACTATTATTTACACTGGCGATTCCACTAAAGGATCTTTGTAAAAGGGCAAAACGGGCGCTAGCTTGGAGTCAGACTTCATGCACAGTGCAATTCCCGCAGTCAGCATGGGGAACATGACTGAAGCACTTGTTCCAGAATAGATCCCATACTGGAATAGCATGACAAGGAAAAAGATTAAGCGTAGCACAGCTCCTACTATGAAAACAACGCCACTCTATGAAATTATAAACAGCCATGGGGAGGTACGGCGATGCGAAGCGTGCGATAATTAAAGTGCACAAAGAGCATGAGAAGTATCATTGGGAAAATAATAAGGCCAAGGATGTTGCCCCAGAGAGCCCGGAATCGATTGTAAATCAAGTCTTGAATGATCTCAATGAATGAGGCCTATTAGTTAGCCTAGAAAGTCGTGATTACCAAAAGGACCAAGGCCATAGTCACAAACAGCACCGTCCCTCCAACACTTCTCTTTACTTCGCTCATTGTGGCTCTTGGACGACTCGCTGGGATCTTGTAGTATATACATTTAAACCTAGTCATTGGACATGGTACTTGGAACCAATCACATTGCTAAATTTTGTTCAGTCTATTGGGTGATTCCTGTTGCGACCAATTAGTTGAACCATGCATACTTTCAAGCCAGATCTTCGAATGGGGTAGCTAGTTGAGATTTTACCCGTAAAAGGCAGTTGATAATAAACAGTTCCCTGCTCCCACAAAAAAATGACAAAGTACGTGTCCGTGGTTATGTCGCGTAGTGGGGATAATACCACGGACGGGAAGGGGGGTTGTTCACTGCTAATCCTAGAATAGTATGGATACACATCTCACTGTCCTCAAATACCCAGCAACTAATCAACCCTCTACGTCATATACCCAACTAATCATCCTCTGCCTCTACGTCACAGTTATGCTCCCGCCATGCAACAGGCGGATATTGTCTCTAATAACACATTTTCACACCAACCAGAATAATAATTTTTTACTTTGCGGGGCTGTTTTGCGACATATGGCTGTCCATTACTGCATAGAAGGGTGTCACCTTGGCCACCCGTCCGCGGGGATTAATGAGCAGCACAAGGACAATAATTAAATCTAACGCTGCTAACATAAAGACCACCAGATCGACCATCCTCCGTGCCTGGTACAGCACGATAAACGCTGTCAAGTTGCTTACAAAGTTCAAGGCAAAGACAAAAGCAACCGAGATTCGCCCGACAAAAGTCTTGATGGGAAAGAAGATCATAAAAACGTAGACGACAAAGACTAAGACTTGAAGGATTTCGGCAAGAAGGGCCACCCAGTCAAGGTACTCCCAGTCCCAGATAGACCTTACTATCTCATAGAACGCATCCTAGTAAATTTTAGCAAAGGAAAGGAAAAGTGTACAAGGTGAATCAGGGCTAAGAGGACAAATATAATAGTGCCAGGAACACTTCTTCTAAACTCCATCGTACGCCAGACTGACCGGAGGCGGCCATCTAATACGCTTCAGTCCATTGGATGAGAAAAAAATGGCGTGACTTTTATTGGATACCTCTCGAATGGGATGGCTTGTAGTGGATATTTACCGTATTGGAACGAATCAAAGTGTGTTGAGACGAAATTACTAGCGGGAGATATGGATGAAATATCCATTGTGTGTATTTTCTACAAAATGTTAGAGTGACGCTGACGAGTTACTTGACACGGTACGGGTTGGACGACGGAGGGGCTGTATCGGGACAGGAACCGCTATTCAATCGGAATGCTACCCGATCACTCCGTCTTGAAAAGAACCGAACTGGGAAATCGGCGGCACTCCTTTGTCTCTCTGAGGATGACACTGATCTTTCATCGAATCTAAAGATGCTGGGATCCAAGTAAGGAGATTCCGAGTATGTCTGGGGCGAGTACGGCAACGAAAGCAGCAATCTCTTGGCGGCATACAAATCTCCCTGTGCTGGTCGAGAGGCAGCGAGCAATTGCACATTGCGCTCCCAAACTTGTCTTTCATAAATATCCGTTGATGGGGTGGACTGCCACGATATGCCATGATCCGAGGTGGGATCCGTTGCAGAGACGACACGAAGATAGTCATTGTAGTCCCGAACAGCCTCGTACAATTCCTACTAGAATTAGGGACTTGTTAAAAAAATCTATACCTGGCTGGTGCTGCGGTGGAAGCATTCGATTTGAGTGTCCTGAAGATTATATACAACAAAGAATGCAGTGTTTTGAAGAACACTGTCGGACATTGCTCGCGATCTCACCGAAAGCGACTCTGGACAAGTTAGTTTGATCAGCAAATGCGCGTCGTCCAGAAATTGGACTCGGGAAATGCACAGATTTTCAACAATTTCCCAGTTATTATACAACAGTCGCACCGATAATTGCGGATTTTCCTTTTCCAGGGCGTTTCGATACAGATACGACATGAGACGCTGTCTAAACCCCAACAAGGGCTTGCCAGAAACTTCTTCGTAATCATCTCCGTAAAGGCTGTACCCGACGATTTGCTTCGCATTAAACCGTCCTTTGTGATCAATTTCATAAATCTTGATCAGCTGATTTTGTAGAGAAACTATGGCCAATTTTCTGCCGTTCATTGAAACCCCAGCATAGTTAGAGAGCAGGATGTAGTCACGAGTAAACTTTATGCGGTCTACGACTTTTCCTGTCATTATGTCAATGGAATGAAACCGGACATCGTCAAGACTGGATAGACCTGTTAGCGAGTGTGGGTTACTATTCGGGGGCCTCTCTGGCTCGACATTAAATGTGTTGTTTGAAGACTCTGCCGATGCAACAATAATCTATAACGTCAATCCCCCACTGCAGAGTACGAAGCGATCGTCGGGCGTGAATAGACAGAAATCGCGACAGAGATTTTCTGTGCCCGCACAGAGCAACACCTCATTTCTGAGCGTAAAGAAGTTGTCTGCTGTTCTGGGCGCTCCAGTGAAAGACACGTTGAATATCATGACAGAGTGACTGCTCCTCCCAAAACCAATCAAGTACTAACAGTCAAAACATTATGGCATGGCATGCTCTTCCAGTTAGAGAAAAACGCTTTAGACTTGCAGGAAATTCTTGTTCGTACAATGTCTCGCTAGGTGGAATATTGACGTACTGCCTCCGGGCAGCCTGTCGGGCCACAGTAGGCGCTTCGAAACCAATTGCCCGATTAAGCAAGTATTCGCCAACAGAATTATCCTCACACAGCTCCCTTTGATACTCCAGCCTGTCAAGAGTCGATGGCGTCAACGCATGATTCATCGATAGATAAAGTGTATTATTGTTTTTGTAAAAGATGTAAGATTGGAGCAAAAAGTGTAGCATGAGAGTAGTGAGCGTGAGATTTGAGTAAAAAAATGTAGTATGAGAGTAGTAATGTAGAGTTTGAGTGACAAGTGTAGGATTACTCAAGCGTAGGATTAATCAAGTGTAGGATTAAACAAGCATAAGATTAGAGGTAAAGACCCTCTATGGAGTCGATTCGTATCTAAATCGTCTCGCCCATAACCCTTTTATAACTAATCCGCTCTCAGCACATCACAAGCTCTAGTAAATAACTTTACTGCTCTTCAACAGACCCTTTACAGATGTACCGCTTCACACGTATCTCTATGTACTAGCTCATTTTGTGTTTACTGGCCACCAATCCGGGATAGTTACGCGGCCGAGTAGAAATGTTGGCGCCCCGGGGGACAGATGCGGCCTGTGAACGGCAAAAGTACCGTTCGGAGGTATATCCTCCAACCGAACTAGCGCTAATCCCATATTGCCGACGAGACCGATTATTTTCCCAAAATTGCGAGTGGGCTCGATTTTGGTAATCTCCCGGATGGTAGTGGCAGTGTTCGGTTCAATTTTGTGGAGCTCGCTCCCCAGATCGAGTCCCTCAAAGGTACAAGTGGGATTGGGAACAAACTCTTTGTCAGATCTCTGCCCTTCTTCGTACAATCGAAGCGGAACGACGCGCTTCCTAACAACTCCCTTGTGCAATGTGCGCGTAATCAATTCCTGTCCCATGTAACAGCCCTTGTGGAGATCGACTATATGTAAGAGAGGTGAGGTCCCAGAGTACCTCCATTCATCAATTCGAGATTGTATTCCATGGGGATAGCCTTTCCTCGTGCTATCTCCACGGGTCCCTCTGGCACTCCCTTGATCATCCGGAGTGTATTGTAGATATCCGTGTCCCTGCTCACGCCATCTGTCGACGTGACAATTGTTCTCCACATGTTCCAATCACAGCGTTCATCTTTTACTGCATTATCCTCCGCTTCTCCATTCCACCCGGCGCAAATGGACATGGTCGCTGACTCGTCCATGATTTCAATCTTACTTCTTAATTTGTACTGTTTCAGGTGGAACATGAAATCACCAGTGACACGACGGTCGCAATCGAGCACAAAGCCGTCCTGATGCCGATATATAAAGGCATCGTACATTAAGCGTCCCTAAGTTTATGAGAAAAGTGCAGTCGTATGCTTGCGGAGTAAGGAAGCCGGCGAACACTCCAGGGACATTGGGGTTTGAAGACCATTTAAAGATATTACTTGTGCAAATGCCATTCAAAAACTTTGCCGCGTCCTGTCCCGTCACACTCACAACCCCACGGTCAAGAATACACTTTCCGGGTCCTCCGAGCAATTTTGGGATAAAGAGGCCCGTGGAGAATTGCCGTAGCATTAAAATGTTTTATATTTTGCGATATCGGTACATGAGGCACCAGGGAGGGGTTCTCGATGGTTATGGAAGGTGCTGGGCGGAACTGAACGATATATTGGTCGTGTCCAGACGGTAGGGTAGCAGCTTACCCGGAGTAGAGCCGGGCCCATTAATGTTGGCAATGGTCAGACTGATATCAAGGATGGCAGGTATAGTATAATTGACGAGCAGCTCGTCCACAATCCATGCCTGCTCAATGAATACTAGGCTGCAGACTCCATGCAAGCCATATGTGATGATACACTATGATCATTAGGCCATGACAAAGAGTACGGCAAGACGGGTGCTGGGATGGGGAGGAATGAGAAGCGACACAATGCAGGCAATTGCTGCGGCATACACAATGATGAGCGGGACAATGTACAGCGATCCCAGGGCTTTTTGATTGAAAATTACATGTCTTGTCTCTATCACCACATTCAGCTGGCCATTACTGTCATCAAGTTGCGCTTACCAGCAAGAGACATGCCTGAAATGCAGAAAGGGCAATACCCAGCGGATTTGGTCGGTAGCGACTCGTGATCGGCTTTGATTCCATTATTTATGCTGGCTGCAAGAGTCGGTTTTCAGATTACTCGTGCTGGGTAAGCTGAAATAGGAAATATGGCTTCACGTGCCCCTTAAATAGATTTATTAGACCACAACAGCCCCGCCTTCCATCTCTTGGGGAATCTCGAATCCGTCTTCAGTCTTGTACAGGACCTCGGTGATGCACTTGAACATTTCACTCTCCAGAACAGCAGAATCAGTGACCTGTTGGGTTATAATCTCAATATCACGGAGCTTATTAAAATAAAAATCACGCTCCTTCTCCATCTCATCCAGCTGCAACTTTACAGTGGTTAGATCATTGTTGAGGTGATTAATGGTCTGCTGAAAATGGCTGACGGTCGACGGGGTGGCCGGCGGAGTAGCAGCGTTGATGCGTTGAGCACCAACCAGCGAGGCCGAGGACCTGGAAACCGTTTTCACTAGAAATTAACCAAGTATTGTCAAAATACGGGAGCCACTGGAGGTTCGCTGATTAGAGACGTCTTGGCAACCAGCGAGACCCTTGCGACGGGCAATGGCATCATAACTGCCGCCAGGATAATTGCTGTCCCAGAACTTTTTCATCCATTGCAAGAATTCCAAATTGTCTTGAAACTTTAATTTCACCAGACGGTCAACTGGGATAAACTATACAATGCAGACCCGAAAATGGCAATACCTTATCGAGTCCATGCAGAGTGAAGCAGGATTGCAGCACTTTAAAGTTGTTGACATATTCGTACTCTTGGATTGTATTAAACTTGACCTTGTGCATTTGCACGTCACCTGCAATTCAAGTCACACAGCGGCCGGATACCGTATATTGAGTCCATAATCTGACAGAGCACTGCACCAGTGCCAACCTGTTCAATCTTTGACACATTAAGTTGAAGCAGGTCGTTAATCCAGCTCAGCAAGTCGCCTCGACTCTCATTAGCGGCTGCGGCAGTCGCCATCCCGCGCTACAAAAGAAATCGTTTATTTGTAATTTAAAGCAGGCCGAGTGACTCGTGCACCCAATCCATAAAATAGCCGTGCTCTTGAGTTGTATTATCGCGTAGAGATGATAATACCACGTACCAGGTCAGACGGGAATCCGTCCACTATTAATCCAACAGCCTATTTATGGTCTCGCAAATAATGTAATAATCCTTGAATACCCAGCTGATCAGTTCTCTACATCACAGGGTTAAACGACCTTTTGCCTTTGCACGTCTTCTGCGAGTTAGTTAGGCTCAGCAAGTCGTCTTGACTCGCATTAGTGACTGCGCTACAAAAGAAACTGTTTATTGATAATTTAAAGCAAACCGAGCGATTCGCGAACACAATCCTTGACAATCCGATCAAATTCTGCTCTATTGGTACGCCAGATTTTGGAGGCATCAATGTTGGCCCCGCTCTCATCATTGGGCTCGGCCAGCATGCTGACGACGGAGAGCAAAATCTTTTCTACACTCTGGACGGGACTCCATCGTTCAGAGCTGCTTTCGTACATGTTGGGGTCATCTCCTGGTGGGTGTAAAATACTGATGCATACCCGTCCGTCTGGATAAATATTTGGGTGGAACAGGCGACCGGAGAAGCGCATTTGCGGAGGACTTAGTGGGTAGTCGCGGGGAAAGTTGATCAAGGCAGGGAATATTCCGCCCTCGTATGGCGTTCCGGATGGGCCTCTGGACAGTGTTAACATTCACAGCGGATAGTTACTCGATGATGGCCTCCCAAGCAAAAAAGTTGTCCTCACTGATAGGTCCTGCTGTAATGCCGTCTGGTGCGTTTAGCGATAATTCTACAGGTCATCGCCCCATAGGTTAACAAACCTTTATATTCTGTCATTAGTCGCTTCAGAGCCGTAAGGCTTCCACCACTCGTTCCGGACATTTACGATAACACAAAACAAATGTCTATTTGAGAGAGAGTATAACCGTGAACCATGAACCAGGGTCCAGGGCCCAGGGAAATTGTTTAGAGATTGCAGCGTTGAAGGCGTAGGGACTATATACAATGTAACTATTGGCGGATGGAAAAGATGTGGTGTGGGGGTGGAAATGAAAAACTTGAATTTCTGGTCCGTAGAAGTGCCATCCCCCCCCAGATTTCCTTATTAGGCTAAATTGCAAGATGGCGCCATTTTAAATGGGCCCCCTCCATGGCTTCGGCTGCTATGAATATTTACCTCTTCTTTGCGCTATTTTTTGCCTTGCTGGTACAGTGCGTCGAACACCGCATCACTGCTCCTGGCGATATAGTAGTCACCGCCCGGCTCGCCAACATCGGCGACAAGGTGATAATTGATAATTGTGCTCTCATTCATGAGGTAGATTTTCCCGGGTATGAAACTGCTACAAGTCCTACATAAGAACGAGATTTTAGTGATTAGAGTGCCGTATGGGTGGAGCACTAGAACAGGTGGGCTGTACCATGTGACAGTTCTTCCCGATGAGGGTGCAAAGTTTTGTCAAGACGAGGTGATGGTTGTCCTTAGCAATACCCATGTTCACAGTAGCAAACTATGAATAGCTCAAGAATCCATTGATGTGCATTAATTCAATGAACAATAAATTTGAAACTGAAGCACGATTGCGAGCACCAACTTTTGTGGCACCTGTGGGCCAATCAACATAACACAATCGAGGCCATATCGCCAGGGCCATGCTTTTTATCGTACTGGTCACTATTGTTGCGTCTGTTGTCTCTGCGTCTGGAAAGTTCTGGGTAATCACTGCGCATTCTCCAATAGTCGTGGAGCAAGTCTTTACTCAACGGGGTGACATTGTTCGTAATAACGAACTGCTGCTAGTCGCAAGGCGGGCATCCGGATATACAATGTTTACAGATATGGACAAATCATTGATGGAAGCGAAAGTGCCAAATGGATCCAAAAGTGCGCTGATGCAGATGAAGGATCCAAATGAATCAGATAGTGCGCCGATGCGGATGAAGGCACCAGACGGATTAGAGAATGGCACATACATGGTAAGAGAGGTGATGGTCAGCGAGGGACAGCGATACGAAGAAGGTGCCCAGGTGATGATTCTAGAATTGGTATCGTTCTGTGGACGACGCTCTAGTCCGTTTCTCCACGCAAAGCTATGATCGCATCACAAAGTGATGCAAAACCCGTGGTATATGCAAAGAATATTCCATCATAATTCAAAACCCCCGATCGTTGCTATAGACGCGAAATTTTATGTATGAGAGAATAAATCTCTACTACACAGGATCTACGTATCATCTAGATGGCGGATAAAGACGCCAGATACTTTAAGAAACCTACACCCTCGCTCACTAATAAATCCTGCTAAACAGTATCCGCTATTAACAGTCTCCTTTATTGCAGTGCCTCTAATACTGGCTTGATCATATTATCATAGAGAGCTCTGGTGGCATCGGCACATAGAGCCAGAGCTTCAGTTAGCTGTTCACATGGAACTTTTCCCGTCACCCAAATCTGCGTCACCTGATCTATGTTGGGCAGCATGCAGACGGTGACTCGTGCCCCTACTTCCTCCCTGTTAGTAGGATCCATTACCCACACGTCAGAGTAAACGGCAGTACAGGCAAGGACTGTGTCAAGCATCTCAATACCACAGTGATGGAGCGCAAGGGAGGCCGCCGTGATGGCTGTGGGCAAAATGGATCCGTCACGTTCTAGAACTGTGACGAAAATGTCAAGATACGAGTTGGGAAATAGGTCCCGTCTAATTGCTGGACAAATTGCCTGCAGCAATAACAAGGCCAAGTCTTCCTCTTCAGTCTCGGGAGGATGGGGACAGCGTTGTGGGCCACTGAACGGGGCGTAGTTTATCTCACAGGAAACGTTTCCCAAAGTTTGAAAACTCTTTGTTGCAGTTCTTGAGCCGGCGCTTCGTGGTCCATATACAGAACAGACTATTTTGGTATTTCCCACCTCGACATACACTGAGCCAGGTGCGCGTGTCACAATCCCGGGAGTAATTACATAGGGACGCAGCTGTTCTGGATATCTGCCGTCTCGGCGTACATAATTTGCGTCAAGTGTGCTAGAAGTATCTTTACTCTCCAATGGCAATGGTCGAACGCTAACATCCGGACCGGCATTTCGCCGTCGGTCGACACTTGCAGACGACATGAGCGGATAAACACTGCAAATGCAAAACGGACCGGGGATTCCAATAAATGACAACTCCCAATCTCACAATAAAGCACAACTCCTAATCTCACATTAATGATGCTTTTATAAATATTCTAAACGACCGGTGCTTCCAAAGTTGGGGGGTAAATCAAATGCGCTTTTCCAAGTATGATTTACTTGAAGCGTCGAGGGTACAGACCATGGCGATAGACCCAAGGCCTCTAATATTTCAGGACCCATCTTTTCCTCCTGTACATCAACCAGTCGCTTTAATTTTGCAGTGGCCACATTCATCATCAAGCATGCAGCGTCAAAGGATGTCTGCAGGGTTCTGGCATCGTCAAATCTTTGTTCGCTTGCCAGAAAATGCACAAGGCTGACAGATGACGCACGCAGAGAGACTATGCGGCTAATATGGTCCTTGAGAGTGTCGCGAAGGTACTCTCGCTCAAATGGCGATCCTGGCTTGCCCCTCATCCGTTGACGATCTGCCTTCTTCTTGCTTCGTGAACCTGTGGCACGGGACAGTTGAGAGATTTGTGAGCCGGCATAGGAGGTGGTTGTCCTAAAAGACATTTCCGACATTCCATCGGTAATACCACTCATCCCGTCAGCCCTCTCAAGTTCCTGTCGAATCTTTGCAGGATCAATTGAAGCCACAAGTTGAGTTTGAACCAATTCAAGACGCGCTGCCTTTTCTTCAAACAATTCGACAACTTGTGCCAATTCTTCCAAAATGGTCCGTTGAGAATCCATGGCAACTTGGAGCACCGCTGTCATTTCAAGATTGTGGTGATGAGCAATTCGAGCAGCGTCTGTCCACAAATGTCCCTGGATCGCTATTTCCAGGGCATCGGAACCGCCACAGTACAATTCTGATACCCTCAAGGCCTCCTCATACCGTTTCCGTTGGCACAGCGTAGCGACCACACGGTGACACTTTTCAGCTCTATCCTCGGCACTTGAAAGCTGGACAACTTTTTGCCAGAATCCTGTCCTAATAGCAACATTGCACGCCTCCTCAGTATCACCTGAAAATGCAAGCAAGTCAATTGCTTGATCAGATTTTTCCCCATTAATTAAGAATTCTGCAAAGCTCTTGCAAACAAGTCTCCACTCTCCCTTTGACGTATAGTGTGAAAATGCAGTCCTGTATAACTCATGTCTCTCGCAATAAGACAGACATGTCTGAAAGTCTGCCTCAGACTCTATTAAATGGATCAAAGCTGCATCGTAATTTTGCAGGAAATCATCAATGCGATACATTTGGTACTCTTGTGAGTCGATGGTATGCAATTCTTCCAAAAGGACAGTGTATTCGGATGGATCCATCTGTGATCTCCGTGCTACCGACAATGCCAAGGGGAGGTTGTACATTCCGAGGGCAACTTTGTACAGCTTCTCCGCCGGCACCAGGAAGATTAGGTACTTGAGTGCCTTTTCCACTCCAGTTGGATCAGAGCTGGTCAGGTCGACAATGGTTTGCAAAGCAGCACGGTAGTCGGGTGGAGACTGACACACCCAAGACGTCATTATGCACTCTGCGAATTTGGCAGCGGTATTGTTTTTTAAAAACTCTTGACGAAGCACAGTGCACACATTGTTTATCTTGTCTGGCGTTTCCGTCGGTTGGATCACGGAGAATGCACCGTAACGGGTCAGCGAGACGTTTGCGCTGTTGAGACTGGACATGAAAAGGTTCAAATAATCTATCTCTTGCACATCCTGCACAAACTTTCCAATAGTAGACATGAACAACTCGGGATTGTTGTCATGGATAATGTTGAGGTCGACACGGTGCCGTCTACAGAGAAGAAATGCGTCCCGATACGCCAAGGAATTCAAACACCTCCTGACCTGAGATAGGACGAACGCTCTGGGAAAGACAGTTTCCAAATTTCCTCTCGGCATTTGAACTACGAGTGCAGCAGACTTGGGGATCACAGCCACACAAATAGCACCGCCCTCGGTATGTCGCATCATCTCCTCGCCATTGGACTTGTTCAACAGCCATTCGGAGGGGTCACGGCTTAATGGATAAAAGCGAGCTACTCCATCGCGGTCCGTGGTGGTAAGGAATTCAGGATGCAGAATGAATGAAGTGCAGCCAGCCAGTTCGGTCCCATCAACAATGACCCGATCATCTTCAGTGCGTCCTACTGTGATTACACGATCTTTGGCCTGGAAGCAGCTCAACCATGGAGTACAGTCGTAGTGGCTATCCAGTTGCTCCATTGCGCCATCATTTTGTAAGAATGCAGTGCCCTCGGAATCTAGCAGCACCACACCACATGCACGAGAACTAATCGATGTATAAAAGCTTGCATCTCCTGACGGTTGAATGATTCCATCTTTAAGAATACACAATCGGTTGCACTGACTCAAACCGTAAACACTTTCCAGCGTCAAGGAAACTTGTCGCAATGGTAATTTAGACTCCAAAAGCGTCGTTTCGGAGAATTCCAATGCTCCGTTTTGGATGCAAAAGGATGTCAAGAATGCAGCGTCCCTTCCAGAAGCAACGAGTCTTCCCTTGGAACCGGCGCAATAGAGTGCAACACAGTCTGGCACAAATCCAACATTAATTTGAGCAAACGACATTGGCGGCGGGATATTAGCCTTTCCAAAGGGCGTCAGCAAGAGTTGTGATCCGTCAATGACTGCAACCATGCAGAGGTCATCTTCAAAGTCACAGAAAGACCTGTCAATGGTCCTGAACAGCTCACATACTATTAAATCGCCATTAGTATAGGAAAACTTTAGAGGATAGATCTCATTCCACCAAAACCCACCACATCCATGGAGAGTCTTTTTCAAATACCAATGATGATTAGTGGTAGTCCAAAGATCTACTCTCCCATCACTCATCCTGGCGGCTAGAATGGTCCCATTACAGTTCCAACTGAGGTCTTGCACGGAGCATCCGTGCTCGTAAAGCGTAAATTCACCATGTTTTAAGCCATTTCTTTCAAAAAACACAATCTTGTTCATTCCGCTGCTTCTCTGAGAAGCAGAAATCAAACTGCCGTCTCGTCTCCAGGACAGTGCATGTCCAAGTCCTGCAATAGGTTCTTTAATGGAAGTAATTGTGCCTTCTCTATCAACAACCACAATCTGACGATGCATCCCGTGTATACCTTCTACAACCAAGCTGCAGGAAAAAAATGCACTGTCATTGCGCCACGACAAACGGGGCTTCCCATCGTCCTCTTCCGTTAGAGCCTCTTTAATAGCGACCTGTTGTGCAGCTTGCTTTCCTGCAGACCCATGGAACTGAGTCTCTTTTTTCCCCCACCCCACCGACACTTGGTGTTCACTCGTGTCTCCAATATCTTCAAGCCTCAACTCGCACACCATGGACAAGGACGAGCGCAAAAGAATGATTAGTGTTGCCTTGCAGTCCACGATAGAAACTATAGAGACGAGTTCGCCATCTGGACTGACGGCAAAGGCAGCGACTCCAGAAGGAATGCTGCCTACCACTTCACTAGTGTACAAGTCTGTGCCTTCCTCGATGCAGAGGACAAGGTCCCCGTTTGCGTAGCAGATTAAGATGGAATTATCAAAGGAGCTCACATGCCCACTAAGAATATCATTCTTCGGCAAAGAAGGGGAAATGGTCAGCATATTTTGTCCTAGTCTTTGGACTTTTGTCTCTTGGGTGACCACCAAAACGTTTCCGGACCCATCGCACAATAAATATTGGGCACTAGTGTCAAATGCTTCCCACCGGTATATCCCGAGGTTCTCCATCAATTCCCAACCCCGGCAAGTGCATTGAATTTAGTTTGCGGACAATGTGGCAACGGTGAAATCCGTGAAAGATGTGAAAGCCATAGAGTCTTTGGAAGCTGTGGAAGTTATAAAGTCTTTGGAAGCCGTAAAAGTTAAAGTCTTTGGAGGCCGTGAAAGTTAAAGTCTTTGGAAGCCGTGAAAGTTAAAGTCTTTGGAAGCCGCAAAATATGCTCTTTCGTATATATTAGCTAGAAGATTGGGTAAGAGCTGCCACAACTATTTTATGGATCAAAACACTCTAATCTTTACCACAATCTCTATTACAAACTCATATTTTTGTACAATCATTTATTGATCACCTTTGATGGCATGTTGCGTCGAGAACAGGGAACAGAAATCAGTCCCTCTAAAAACAAAATCCAGAGTCCATTCATTGTGAGTCCTATCAATGGCATCGCCCAAATATTTTGCCAGTGCGGAATCGGCGTGTAGGTCTCTACAGACCTTGCTATCGAGGAGCGCTACAAAGCGGCCAAATCTAATTAGCCCGTAGATCATCATGGTAAGAATTGAATCCAGTGTCAAGTTGTCGTTGTCAATTGAGTCTATAGTGATAACACCAGTGCAATCAGTGCTTATGGACATGCCGTTGGTTGAGTATACTTTTTGCTTGATGGCCTCTTGGATTGATTGTTCAGAGCCGAAAACTCCCAGTGCGTAAAGCGTCGGACACGTTTGGTCAAGCTCCACACTTGTGGTGGTCATTGCGCCGAATATCATATTCTTTCTATAGTATCGCAGTCTCCACGTCAACGGCATTTCGTAAAACCGGTCCATGTTGCTCGCCCAGAAATTATTTGATACTCTCTCAAGCAGGAATTCGTCATGATCAATGTTAAAGAATGAAAAAAACTCTTGACTAGTTGCTAATGTTTCGTCCATATTTTCCCCATAAAGCGCTACCAGCTGCAACGATCTTGGCATCGTTACATGGCCAGGATTGGTGAATTCCCTCAGCCTTCTACTGGTCTCTTTCATACCCAGCTTTTTCAATAACAGCCTCAAGGCAAGGATAAGCAACTCTCCCCTCTGCAACATGGTCCTTTTAACGAGCATCGAAATCCCTTCATTATTTAGAGTGCCGTGGTGCCTACACCCAATAGCCCATTCATTCAGTTTATGGAAAAGAGTTTCTCCTGTCGGGTTGCATGCAGCATAACGCACAGCTTTTCGGAGTCCAGGCAATGTCCTTCCTTTGATTTTGTCGAGTTCGATTATGAGTCTTGACAAGGACGAGGCTGGCACTGTGGGAATCTGGTCAATCGTATATTTGATTACCGAATCTCTTTTGGAATATTTAGTAGTGAGACACTCTAGCGAAAGATGAAAAGGAAGATCAAAAGACTTGAGCCATTTCTCATTTCGGAAAGGCGCCCATTTGCACCATGACGACGAATATTCCGGTGGCAAGTATTCCAACAGCCTTCCCCATAGCTTTTGATCCCAGGCTTTCGACCTTTTCCGCAATCTAAACGGAATCATGCTCTGGGATAGGTGCTCATAGACATTAATGTCTTTGGGAGCTGCTTTTAAGCACGCTGAAGAGAAGAGCAGATCCCTCAAATACAGTGGCGAGTTTTGTGCGAAAGGGATAATCCACTGGAGGTGTTCAGCGGTCCACTGCTGACAGGAAGTGTTGTAAATGTCCTGTACAGACGCAAGGTCCGTCGCTAGCCATCTCGAAAGGAATTTGCCAAAATTTTGATTGCAAACTGCTGAGAAAAGTATGTGAAGTGTTGTATGCGGTGCATTTCCAAGAACAAGTTCGCTAACACTGGAGTTAATAACCAAGCAGAGGGCGGTAGAAAACCAGCATATTACGTAAGCAATGTTGAACATGTCTGTTCAAATAATATTAAAAATATTTTATCACGAGCATGAATTTGATAGTTGCAGCACATATGAGATGGTACATATCTGTCGCGTAGTGTAAATAATACTTCATACTTTGCCATTACGATTTGTTTGGGAGGCAAGGGAACTCTTATAAATGTGTAAGCTCTTTTGAGGTCTCACAGGTGATAATCCTAAATTGGTAAAGTTATAGATCTCATTATCTTTAATCGATTATTCCAGATATGTCTTCTCCAAACTAGGCAACTATCCTCAAATACCCAACTGATCAAAATCCTTCACGACGCATATCTATGGACTGAGAGAATTTGTGAGGCTAGAATTAGAGGCTTGCCAAAGTTTTGATTTGTTATGTATTAGTCCTCTTACTGTCGCGTAGTGGGGATAATACT
>MTSL01000077.1:17210-28277 GCA_002794465.1 Paramicrosporidium saccamoebae | reverse complement strand
GTAAAGATCTCATTATCCTTCATCGATTGTTCTGATTATCCCTTCTCCAAACAAGAGAACTATTTCCAAAAGACATGCTAATCAGTCTTCTACGTCACATTACCATCTTACTATCTTACTGTCTTATTATCTTACTATATTGCTATCTTACCCTCACCCACCCACTCTTTATCACTGGGTTGAACAGCCGTACTCTTCGTAAAGTTGGGTTCGTGGATCATTATGAACTATGGCCGACTTTAAAACTTCTCTGGCAATATCAGTCGACAAGAATTCGCAAAACTTGGATTCTTCCACCATCGCTGAAAGCTTCCAATCTTTGTAGACTTTTGAAAAGACTTTACGATGTGCTTCCATACACAGTTCCAACTCTTGAAGATCCTCGGCTAGTGACAAATTGCTCATGGAAGCGTACAAGTCTTCCCGACTGGACTGCGAGGATCTCAGCGCATCCCCCCTGGACAGTGATAAATTACTCATAGAGGTAGTCAAGTCTCCTCGACTGGACTGTGAAAATCTTAGTCCGTCCTCTTCGGCTGATGAAGAATCGCTCATAGAACCATTTGAGCTGGGAAGGCTAGATTGCGAAAATCTCAGCATGTCCTGTGTTCTAAGAGAGACACAATAAGTGGGATCAAAGCGAAGCATGTCTACCCCCTTTTGTATAATGCTTGCAATCATAACCCCAATAACAAATTCCAAGACGCGCTCAGGGACTGATGGAACTGGAAATACTAAACCAGACTGCATGTTGAAGTATTTCCTCTCCGCTAAATATTTGTCTATTCGGCGTTTCGCTTCATCAAAACTGTGCTTACTCCAGTAGTGGAATGGCTTAAATTCGTGACATTGTCGAGGAGCCCGGCGCTCTCGTGGGAGCATCTGCCATCCCCGATAGTACAAAAGTCTCCACCGCAACGGCATGGAATATATACTCAGCTGTCCTTCACTACGATTTTTCCAAATACTAAACGGCGCATGGTAGGCCACATATTCAATATTTAAATCGAGGAAATCAAAGAACGTTTTCTGTCGAAAAATCGTTTCATCACTTAATTCTTGTAACAGGACGATGCTATCATGAGAATAGGGAACCTGCCATTGGTGGTGCTTCTTACCCAACATTGAAACGGTATTCACCACTTTGAGACGTTTAATCCACATTCTCATTGCCATCACCAAGGTCTCACCGTCGAGCACCTTTTTCCGCATGAGATCCAAAACTTCTTCGGGACGAGTCGAACGGACCCAGCTGCACCGGAGGAATGTTGCATTCATCAAGTGGAACATTTTCTTGCTCCCATTGTCGCATATTCGCTGCTTGAGCTTTGTCCTGACACCTGTGGCAAGTTTGCTGTTAATAAACCGGAGAGTATTGAGCAATTTGAGCAAGGACCAATGATTTCGAGTACCAATTTGTTCCGTCAGCGCATTCACAAGAAGGTTCTTGTTTGCGTAGGATTGATTGAGACACTTAGGGCTCATGTAATACGGCAAATTGACTTTCGACAAGAACTCGGCAGTGAGCAACACCTTGGGAATCAGCAGGCACCAGTTCGAGATGTACTCTGGCGACCTGATAGAAAACACCTTTAGCCATTCGGTCGGGTCCAAAAGACTTTTCATGAATTCGGGTAGATTTGTCGGGATCTTGGAATCTCGCAGGATCTGGTATGCCTCTTTCTGAAACGGCAGCTTATTTAAGCAGTCGCGCTGCAATACCCTATCCCGCTGTAGCGGATGCAGCGTGTTGCTATACTTTACTGCGCTCTCGAAATCATTTATAGACCATGTGGCACACGTATCCGTATACAACGAACCGACAAGAAAATGAGCATTTGTCAGGATTCGAACGAGCGACGGAAAGCCGTCGGAATCGCGAGCGAGACTCGAGATGACCGTTTGCACGGCGCGACCAGTGTGGTTTTCCGAAAGATTCCTCATAGTAGTCCGCCCGACCAGGCCGTAGACACAATGAGCGACGACACTCAGCAAAGTAATAACCACGAGCATTCCGATGGATAATGGATGGCCCGCTGGTAGTCGGTGCCTATGCTGGTAAATCACGAGCATTTGGGGCGACTATGAGGTTGAATATTACTATGGATATGAGTCACTCGTCGCCGCCCAACCCGGTAAATTTGATTTTTGTGCATCAGATGCCGGTTCCCGATTAGGATGCCATTATGGGGAGGGGGGGGAGGTAAATTTAAGAATTAGTACGGGAGAATATCTCATTGTGAAATTTATATCCACGGCCCTGGTGTGACAGTGGGACACTTATAAGAGCTACTATCGCCCACTTTAAGAGCTGTTCTTGTGGGATGGTATGTTCTTATAAGCCAAGTTGTTTCATCTGATAATGTTCTAAATAAAGAGTCCTCATTCTTTGAACGCGAATCAATTCACCACATAACACAATTCTATTAAAGTATGTGGTTTATAGACCACCATCCTCAATACAACACATCGGATTGCAAGATAGCATAAAGATCTGTGCCGGGGCCACCAATTATAAGCGGATACTGTCCAGCAGCATTGTTTTATCGAATAACGAAACTATGGATCACAATCTCAGTTAGTTACGGAAAACGTGTATTTCTACGTTGTGTCTAGAAGCTGACTGGACTATTCAAGTCATGGAGGGTCAGCAGGAGGCATAATTCAGACCTTTTAGTAATGCTTGCCAAACGCCATCGCATATGTACGTACTCAAAAGAAGGATTTAGCAGCGAAATCGATTGCTGGTAATGCCTAGTAAATTCATCTAGCGTTCTAGTGCCATGGAGGAAGCGCGCAGATAATTGCTGGCGGACCTGTTCCTCCACCAATGGAGTATTTTGATAGAAAAAATCCTCTTTAAATTCAGCCCGCATGCTTCTTGGTCGTTGGAGGAGGGCGCAAAACTGACGATCCAACACGGCCGCAGGCTTCTGAAACCGGACTAGACTGTACAGCATTAAGTTGAGCAAGTTCTCAAAATTGACAGGAGAGAGCCACACTCGGGGACGGACCACGGGAGAGTTGCCAGGCGATAGATACCGTCGAATAATAAACTTTCCGCGGTTTGAAATTAGGCTCGTGATGGCATCTTTTACATATGCATAGTCAGCATTTGGGTGCGAGATGTGTACCAATGGGATCACAGATGGCCTAGCACTGTTGCTTTCCAGGTAGCGCCTAGGGTAGAAATTCCATCTTTTGAGATATTGAAGTTGGAATGTTATGGGAGATCCGACAAGTTCAAACTTTCTACGGCTAAACCGGTTCTCTGGGAGGCCCAAAATATATTCGTCGTAGGAGATGCCAAAAATGTCGAATAGTTCGCGGCGCAAGCGCACATCCATTGTGACAATATCCAATGATAATCTAATCAGCGCCTGTGTTGGTTCAATAGCCACCAGGTTGCAATTTCCTCGAAGTTCATTAAGTAAGGCCTGTATTCCAAGGACGTACAATCCCAGACGGACCAGGAGGATGCGCTGATCATTGTCCAAGTCGCTTCCAGTCAGTGCGATTCGTAGTCCTTCCCCAAAATCATGGTCGACACGACTAGGGCACAAGAGTTTTTCGGCGTTTAAACGAGCAAACACCGAGTTACCTTTAGTCTTACAGACTACATGGACTATTTGACGGCGTAAACCTTGCAGTTTTGGATAGTAGACGTTTTCCATGTTTAATAGTAGGCGAGACATGTCGTGGGCTGGGGCACGCAATAATTGTCTGTTCAGAGAGGCACTAAGGGTCGGCTTTGTCCCATAATCGCGTACTAAGCACTCGTGGTTCATATATTTGGCGAGGTTGATGCTGGAAAGTGTATCCTTCTCCAACAGTGTAGGTGGGATCCTGTGGCACCATTTATAGAGATATTCAGGCGGCATGTACGAAAATACGTCCAACCAGTTTTTCGTAGTAAATTTTCCGTACATCCTTGATGGTTTAAAGGGGATCGCATGGGCAATTAGATTTTCGTATACGTTTAAAGCAGCGTCAACGTTGGCAAGACAGTTAGGATCGAGAATTACATCCCGATTCTCTGGGGTCAGTTCGCGAGTCCAACCAAGTATTCTGTCCAAGTCAACAGCTTTCCAGTATTTGCAGGACTGCGCATAAAGATGGAGCACTCTGGTCTCCTTGTTCGTTACAACTTGCAGCAACCCTTCCAGTCCTGCTTTATCGAGACGAATAACTGCTATCAGCGTCTGGATAATGCCTTCTGTCATGGTTGTGACAAAGGAATTGACATTTAGATTAGCCTGTAGCGTTAATGCAGGTCTGACCAGACCGAGGAGCCCGACCGGACAAATCGCCAAACTCAGCTTCATAGCGCCGTTAATTAATTTCTGTTTTCTCGAGTTATAAAGTTTGCAATGTTGCGTGATGGGGATAGTCCTGGTCCATATATACATCTGCATTATAGCTTTTTTACTTGCATTATGGTTCTTCCACCCACATTATGGACCCTTTACCCGCATTATGGATCCTTTACTTGCAGTATGGATCCTCTACTCGCATTATGGATCTTTTACTTGCATTGGGGTTTCTTTATTTGCATCATGGACCACCTAATTCTGGTCCGTATACGCTTCCTCACAGGTTACAATGCGTGCACATTGCGTTATCGGTTGGACAAGGCCATGCATAATTCAGACACCGTCATGACTGTGGGCATGGACCATCCTACATGAATATATCGAAAATGATCAGCGCATTCCCTTGAGGCAGCCAGCGACGAATCGGGCGGGATAACATTGTGCATCAAGTGCTCCTTGGTGCGTAGATACCTGACATCGTTCTCAAATATTCCTGTGGTCTCTGAACCCTGTATGAAATTGCAGTACTCTTTATCCAAAAGGATTCTTGGTTTGTCAAATCGTAGTATTACGTAGACTAGCTGGTTCAGCGCTGGTCTTGACATTGCAGAACGCCATATCCTCGGGCGAAATAAAATTGTGCCGTCTACAAGTGACTGCGTATAGAACATGTCCGGATTCCTAATCTGCAGTTGCAGTTGATCCTGGAGTCTTTGTTCTCTTTTCTGCCCAAGAATGTAGCGGCGGACCACGAAAGGTCCAGTTTGTTGCTTCAACGGGAGAGTCATATACCATTTTCGAAAATAGGTCATTTTCCAGTGTGTAGACTGCTGTCGTACGTTTTCCTTTGGCTCATTAGCGATGGTGGGGGAGATGGACAGGAGAAGCCTATCGTAATTGATCCCAACTAGCGCCAATAAGGTTTGCTTCTGCGCCAGTTCCAGTGCTATAAATAATGGGTTTGTTATGAACTCTTCCAAGGCCGGCGACGACGCGCCCAAGCAAGAAATATCCATCCTTCTCAGACAATCGATGATAGTGATAATACCACTTCTGGCCAGCCAGATTCGAAGCAGCGCTAGCCGGGCGTCTAAAGGTGACTCCATGAGAGCCACCTCCATCAGAGTGTCAAGCTCAAGACACGTCTCTTGCGAACAGCGTAGTACTTGAGAGTGAACCTGTTCTAGAACGTGCGCGGAGTTTTTGGCACAAATAATGTTTCTCAGTGTAGGAAAATCAGTGTCCTGGAATCGACTAACCAGGATAGTTAAAGAGTGCAACGATGCAGTCGACACTTGATCAGTCAATGCTGGGAAAAGAATTGAACGGTAGTTGTAATTTTTCACAAGTGAATCCCGGCTCATTAGTTTTGGCAGATCCAATGATGCAAGAAATTCTTTGGTTAGAAACCGCAAAGGGACAGCATAATGCCAGTGGATCATATATGGGATCATGGTAGGCCAGTGTTTGGGATCCATCTCAGAGTAATTCAAGGGAATTGCCGAGGGCATTCCGCGTAGCAGCAGTGACTCTCTAACATCTTCAGCAAACACCAAGTTATTGATGCAATGCGGACTGGCCAGTAATTGTTGGCTTTTTGTATTCATCTGCAAAGCGTAGCCGACAATGCGTTCAAACTCGTCTAACTGGAGATGCTGGCAGGTGTTGTCATATATGCCGCGCACATTTGCATAATCATTATCCAGCAGCCTCGCCATGGTCCTTATATTCTGTTCGGAAAGTGTGAAAATACTAAAGACTAGTTGAAGAGAGCTTGTAGTGTTGTGCTGGATAAACTCTACCTCATTGGCAGCACGGAGCACAAACGCATTCCGAAGACTAAAGAAAAGAGCGGAGAGTACCGCTGGGATCATGAGACCTGGCGTAAAGTAGTGGAATGATTGGCCGAGATTGTCAATGTATTGTAGTGGCGCAGTAAATCCATTGCCTGGTACTGAACGAGTATTTTTCGTAATGGATACTCCACTGTTCAATACATATGCCGTGTGGCAGAGTGATTATTATAGACTTTATCAATGCTATTAGTTGATGCGGCTAGGGGACTTTACTATCAGCTGGTGGGCCCTTTTATGTAGTGCGCGGTGAGAGCACGCTAGAACATGGTACGCTAGAGCGTCAACATTTTCATACTTGGGAAAATATTGACGGATACTCGGCTATATATTTCACCGCTTTACTAATCCTGCGTCACATGGAGAGGTGCTAGCAATTGACATATATCATCCGTCTCTACTATAGTTAATAGTTTCCAATTAGAGCTAATGGACTGCAAGGCTTGCTTCTGTGCTTGGAAATTTGCCTGAGCCGCCTTTGCAAATTCACTGATCGGGTGAAACGGTCGCATTGTGAAATCATGCCGATAAAACAATGGTGACACCGAGGCTTCGGAATGGAGAGCGTCACAATAGGAACGATCGAAAATGCCAAATAGTCTTTGGAACCTGACGGTGGCATAGACTAAAACTCCCAGAAAGTGCTCCAAGTCTTTGCGAGAAAGCCAGACCCGCGGTCGAAAGGCGCAAAGATCTGTTTGGGTATAATTCTCAGATTCAGAAGTCAGCTTAAAGAGATAACGCAAAATCCGGTCTGCCGTAATACCAGCGCCCCCAAGGTGTCTCAGCGGAGGTATTTGATTGGGCTTTGCTGTCAAATTACTGGGGGTCGGGATGGCAGGTTTTAGATGCCATTTTGCGTACCATTGGAATCTCCAATTTAGATGCAGCTTCTTCAGCATGTCTGGTCTGTCTGCCCAAAACGAGTATGGCATTTGCAACATATACGAATCATAATCTATTCCTAGATGCATCATAAATTGTCGTTGATGCTCCAGAGAAATGTGCGAAAGGTCTTCACAGAGGGGTAGTAGATTGGAGAAACCATGGAGTCTTATGGGTGGCAGTCCACTAAGGATCTCTATGACCATGTCCTGGTTATACACTGCTAATATAGCACGTAGTCCAACGATCAAGGACTCGTTATCGAGGGACAGAAATTCCTCGAAAAAGCTTAAATCGTACGTATATTGTCTTGGCCACGGACAGCCGACCAGATGAATGTTCATAGTGTGGAAAAAAGTGCCAGAATTGGATGAACAGATGTGCTCGCGAAGGGTAGAACGCAATTTTACAAGCTTTCTGTGACTGATAACACGCAACTTTAACAAAAGCTCAGTCAGCGATTTATGGATGGATGTCTTGAGCTGCTCATTCAATGCGTTTAACAAAAGTGCCTTGTTTGGATAGTCATTGACTAGACATTCTGTGGTAATTATTGATGGCAAATCAAGGCTATGCGTTCGACCGAACGTCATGAACAGATTTGGAAACCTTTCACACCAGTTAGGAAAGTTCTTGATCATATTTGCAGTGGAAAATCCACTTGCATGCCTGTTTGTTGTCTTTGTTAGGACAGCTCCCAGTCCCAGAGACATTAGTTTAGCAATGGCAAACTGACGAAATGGGGTGGTATCAATGCATTGACCATGGAGAATGACAAATTGATAAAGAAAGGGTAGAGCAAGAGACCAGTCAACCAGCCCGTTGAAAATGTCATAAGTCCAAGAACTGCAACTTTTGGCATAGTGCTCCATAATATTGGCCTTATTATTAACAAGCAGCTGAAGTAGAGGATAATAATTGTGTTCATATTCTGGCAACACTCTCAGCAGGGTGGTTACCGCGTCTCCGGATGACTGCACGACAAGTTGCTCGGAATTTCCTCGAATTTTCAATGCAGAAGCGTGCATTGGGAACAGTATTGCCAAGAATATCATGACATGGTGATAGTGAAGCATCCAACAACCTGCTGCTTTTGGCTTATTGGCCGACCATTATGAGATTGAATTTAAATGAAATGGCCAACCATTAGTTCGAGATTGAATTTAAATGAAACGGTCAACCATTGATCTGAAAGCGGCTTCCCTTATGAGATTGAATTCAAATGAGATGGCCAGCTATTAATCTGAGAACGGCTCCCGTTATTCCTACATATAAGCTGTAGAGAAACCACGAGTAAAGCCTTTATTATGTAGCACGGGATACTCCACTATATCCTGCGAGATTAATCTGATAATAGCTCACACAGAGTCATTCCACGAAACATGTGCTCAAGCCCCCGCCTTTCCATCAGTGCAGCCATCTTTCGTGTAACAATATTAAGTAAAGCTTGGCCTGTCGTCAAAAATTCTGAATGTCGTTTTAAATACTGGTCTGGAAAAAAATTTGTAATGCGTCCCGTGGATCCGAGGCGCTGAAATTCAGAGTTGAGGTAGCGCCCAAGATGCTCAGGATCTCCTTTGAGAGCGAGACAGTAGTGACGACTGAACTTTGCTGGTAGCTGGTCGAAACGGACAAAACTGTATAGCAGTAGGCTGAGTAACTCATTAAAAGGTGCACCCAGGTGGGGAGTAATAAGTGGTGTTGTTGAGAAGACTCTGGAATCAATGGCGCCAAAGTCGCTCTTCTTGGAGATTATGGCCCTGACTTTGGCGACTATCAATGTGAACAGTATGTGTTGGGATTGGCTTGGCGGCACACTTGCTATACCCAAAACAGCCAGATCACTATATGTAAGCGGAACCAGTTTCCGAGAGCGATAGTATTCCTTCTTAGAAGAGAATGGCAAATTTAACTGGTCAGCCCAGCTCACCCAAAAACGTTCTGGAAGCAACAGAACCTGCTGATCATAATCCAAGCCCACCAATTCAAGCATCGCGCGTCCTTCAGACTGGGATCTCGAGGTAAATGCCCTTTTCAAGATTGGGAGAATGGTGTCTCTCGACGAAGCAGACCCGATCGAAACATTAGCAAGCTGCAGCCTCAAGGCCTTCATGATCAGATTGGCAGGAGCCATGGCCATCCACATATTGAGCAGAATGGCGACCGTGTTTGCAGGCCACAGTGGGTTTTGTAGAATGAGTATCATTTGGCTGTGAAATGATGGCAAGTCAAATTTTTGGCATTTCAGACGAATACGCAAAAGTTGACCTATTGAAGATGTGACATTTCCCAGACAATATCTTTGGTGCAGTTCCGCCATAATCCGCCTGTAGCCATCAAACGCGCGCGTGCTGTTGTAGAGCACATCGAGTAATCTAACGATGGATGTTTCTGCTGCCAGCGGAATCTGTTTAATCAGCGCATCAGTAATGAGCTCATTATTAGGGTGGCCATAGATGAGACAGGGCAAGGTTACAATCAACGAAAGGTCAATCGCCTGAAAAAGCTGGTCAGTAAGAAGTTTGGCAGGGATGTGCAGACACCACATATCAAAATAACTAGGGTCACCAGTCTGAAGCACTGGGGACCATTCGTGGTCCTCTAGCTCTGAAAGATCCTGGGGCACGACTGAGGGAATGCCTAGTTCTAGCAGTCTCTTCCTTGCAAGCTTTGAAAATTGCGTTCTGGATATGCACTCGTTGTCTAGAAACACGTTTCTAATCATCTTGTCGTCTAGTTTGAGACTCCATGCAGTTATAGCACTCAATTTGGAGAATGACCAGTTGCGGCAAGAATAACAATAAAGATTCCGCAGATTGACATGCTTATTAACCAGCAACTTGGTGAGGATAGATAGCGAATCTGGGTGGGCCTGGATAGTACCAAACATTGTAAACAAATCTTCCTGTGTGTGATCTAGAATAATGTTTTCCAGACTGTTCGCGACTATCGTGATAGCCTGGATATGCGGGACAAGCCAGAGAAGAGACAGAAGTATGGGTAAGAGATGCATTCTCAATAACGGCTTCATCCCTACTACCCTGGCGACTATGGTTTATTGAGACCAAACGCACGGATTTTATTACAAAACTAAGCTTCATATCTACGGGTAGTGGCTAGATCGTCAAGAATCTTTTGCAGCTCTTCATCCTCAATTTTTCCAACCAAACTAGGAATCAATTGCTTGGCCTCTTCTGACGTGGATGGCGCCAAGTTGCCTATCTGTCCCATCTCGAATTCTGAAAGATGTGAGCTCAGCATTGTTTGTCGGATAGCTCGCACCAATTCTCGGTTGGTGTACTGGCTAAATGTTTTGACATATTCCAAGCACTCTGTGAATATTTTTGAGGGTGGTGGCAACGGAAGGGTCATGGCCTCTTCCCGGCGTCGTTCTTGTACATCCTGCAGCAATAAAAGTACCTCTGAGTGAAGCAAGCAGTGAGCGCCCTTGAACTCTATATTTAAGCGACGTGCATGCAATATCTACCGTCACCCAGTTGCAGAGTGGCAGCGTCAGTCTCCACTTGCTGTTTGGAGAATCTCGACATCGCGAGGTCACCGGACCAGGGTACAATTATTTATTGGAGTGTTGTCTAAAAAGAAGTAGGCTCCGATTGAAGGTCAAGCTGCAGCATGGGAGTTGGATAATCAGGGGCCATGCACAATTCTGCAACATTTACTTGGGCAACTTTATACGTTTCATTATCGACGCATTCAACATAGATCGTCCGCTCGTCGCCAAATGCCCAACCGTCACCGAACCATTTCGCATATCGAGCCTTGAGGAGTGGATCACCGCATCTTACAATGTCGTCTTGCTTGACATAGATTTCCATTACTTGTTCATTACCGGGACCCTGTATGTTATAGACCCTTGTACTGGCCACAAGACCTATAAAAGCTAGTATAACCAGATTCATTGGTTGTTGAAAAATCTGGCCCGCTTTTCTAGTTTTGCTGGTGGACACGTGGACCTATAGACCGCTGACCCGTGTAGATGACAAATTCGAACCAGT
>MTSL01000077.1:6089-17038 GCA_002794465.1 Paramicrosporidium saccamoebae | reverse complement strand
TGGATAATTATTTTTGATTATCAAAGACCATAGCTTTTGACGATGCTATTCCCCAACTTTCGCAGAATATTCCGGGAATTCCGCAGTGAGGAAGAAGAAAGAAATCTTTGCAACCAGGCATTGTACAAGTTTCTTGGCTTTATGGCCCTCGTCTGTGGTATGATTCTCGGTCGGCGTCATCTTTTGTCCGCTATCTCGTAAAGACGGGCCGTTTAAAGCAGGCGTAAGGCTGACTTTGAATTCTAAGAGCGAAATAGAAAGAGAGTGCGGAAAGGTATCTCATGAAGATATAGTGGGTCCAACTTGTTAGTTTTACTGTAAATCTCATGAACAGGTCACGGCCAAACTCTTTATTTTTTACCACAACCTTATAAATATGTCACGGATCCAACTCTTTAGTTAGTATTACAAATCCGACAACTATAACACGGATTCAACTCTTTAGTTTTTATTATAATCTTACAAATACATGTCATGGTTCAACTCTTTAGTTAGTATTACAAATCCAACAACTATAACACGGATCAAACTCCATTATTCTTTACTATAAACAGATCAAATGATCAGTGCAGAGTGGGCATATTCACAGTGGCCTTGACATCTTTGGCATCATCAGCCCTCCACAATGCAGTAATAGTCTTGATTTGCGTGTAAAATTGCACGCCAGTTTTCCCGTAAAAGTTTAAATCGCCGCGGATAGAACCTCGCGAGCCGGTGAAAGAGAACATGGGGAGGGGGACGGGGATGGGCACATTAATACCAACTTGGCCAGCGTCCACTTCGCTTTGGAACTTGCGCGCAACGGGACCAGAATTGGTAAAAATGGCAGTGCCGTTGCCGTAGGGATTGGAGTTGATAACATGGAGAGCGTCGTCAAGAGTAGGCACATTGATACACAGGAGCACTGGCCCAAAGATTTCCTCCTTGTAGCACTTCATTGAGGCTGTAACGTTGGTCAAGATGGTGGGAGCAACGAAATTGCCATCTTCAAAGCCATTGGGACGACATCCGCGTCCGTCGAGGATCACTGTAGCGCCTTCATCAATTCCGGATTGAATCAACGACTCTACCCGCTCTTTGGCCTCGGGAGTACATAGCGGACCCACATCAGAATCACTTTGTCTGCCACAACTGACTTTGAGCTTTTTGGCTCTCTCTACCAGCTCTGGAATCCATTCTTGCGCCTCGCCTACAAAGATGGCCGTACTGAGAGCCATACATCGCTGACCAGCTGCTCCAAAAGCAGCCCCCACCAAGGAATTCAATGTCGCATTTTTGTTAGCATCTGCCATGATGACGCCGTGATTTTTTGCGCCCATGTTGGATTGCACCCGTTTGCCCGTCGCAGTGGCACGCTCATAAATGTACTTTCCCACCTTGTCAGATCCCACAAAGGAGATTGCCTTGACAATGGGCGTATCACAGATGAAATCAACGGCGGACTTGCCTCCATGTACAATGTTCAGTACGCCTGGAGGAATGCCAGCTTCGTTTGCCAACTCGGCAAGGATCATCATTGCGCCTGGATCGCGCTCTGAAGGCTTAATGATTGCAGTATTTCCAGTAGCAATCATCAGGGGGAACATCCAGAGGGGAATCATTGCGGGAAAGTTAAAGGGACAAATACCGGCAACCACTCCAAGCGGCTGTCGGATGGAATAAGTATCCATATCAGTCGCTACGCCCTCACACAGTTCACCCATCTGAAGGGTTGGGATGCTGCAGGCGTGCTCCACAACTTGCAGTCCTCTAAGCACGTCTCCCTTTGCATCCGCTGCTGTCTTGCCCAGCTCCTCTGTAATATTTGCAGCAATCCGGTCCATCTCCCTTTTCACCAGCTGTTGCAATTTAAACATTGCTGTTTGTCTGGTCACTACGCTTGTCTTTCGCCAGCTTTCAAAAGCCTTCTGCGCTGCCTCTGCCGCCTGCTGCAGTTCCGCTGGTGTCGTCTGTGGAACAAGTGACAAGACTTCTTGGGTGGCGGGATTATGCACAGGAATCCATTCTTGTGTCTGTGACTGCAGAAATTGTCCGTTTATAAAGAGCGGAACACGTTTGGCGCTGCTGTAGGCACGCAATTGGCTGAGGTGGTAGGGCACTAAAGCGCGGAGCTTGCTGAGACTCATGTCTTGTTGGATAGGCTCGGTACTGCCCATATTGTTGGGACTAGTCAATAGATAAGAATCCTAAAATTGATATATTAATCAGATCCATATCTGCCATTGCGCATCCATAATATTTTTAAAGGCATTACTGTGAACCGAGAACCCAGCGCCCAGAGCCCGGAGCACAGAGCAGAGCAGAGATGTCCCCTTTAAATCATGTAAAGTATGGATTGGAACCATTGACCATAAGCGGATACTATTTAACAATGACTTTCAATTCAAACCTCAGCACTATAGAGCCCCTTGTGTACAAGGGATCCCCTATTGGACACATGAAGCGGCCCACATTTTCCCTGACGGCTCGCCATGAGTCGTCCAACAGTGTTGTGGAGCAAACAGAGTCTCCTTTGGTATTTTTATCCCCCATCACTCATGACTAGAGCCCTTTTATGACTGGAAATTCGGCCCTGTCGTCGCCTGCCACAAAACGCCCTAATATCGGCAGTCTCTCCTCCAGTCCTATTCATCCCTCTGAGGTACGCAAGGCACGACAGGAACTATCCACTCTTCGAATTGAACTGGAGAGACTGCAGACACAGCTTGTGAATGAACGCGCTCGCACCGAAAAGTCGCTTGCCGGAAAGGACATTCGAATTGTCGAATTGGAAAAGGATCGCAAATTTTTGCATGAATCCGAAGCTGAACTGCGCAAAAACTGTGAAGAAACGAGGACAAACCTTCAGAATGAACTGACTGCGATAAAGGGTCAATTGTTGGAGGAGCGGAAACAAATTAGTGAGCTGAAAGAAGTGTTCTTTGACGTGGAAAGGGAAAAGAAAAAGTTGACGCGTGATCTACAGAGTGTGACAACTGAAAGGGACTCTTGCAGAGCGCAATTTCAGAATGAAAAGGAATCCCTTATAGAGAGCATTGCAATCAAAGATCAACAGCTCAAGTCAAAGGAGCAAGCAGTTTTAGACTTGCAGCTGCATCGGGACCAACTCCATTCTAAGCAATCTCTGATCACTCCCAACGAACAGCGTGCCGCATTGGATCCAGAGACTCTGGGGCGACTGCACAAGTTGGAAGTGTCCAACCGTCGTCTTCAACACGAAAACGAAGTGCTGCGTGAATCCACACACAACTTTCGACTACTGGAAGAGAAACTGCATACGGCAGAGTGTCGAATCGAACAATACCGAAAATATGAGGATCAACACAATGCACTGCACAAGGAACGGCCTGCAGAGGTGACGACGGGACGAGAGCTAAAAGAGCTGATTGAGCGGACAGCAGAGCTGGTGAAACTGCAAGAGAGGACTGGGGAGCTGGAGGGAAGACTAAAAGCTTTGACAATAGAATTGGAAATGTCACGAGCAACAAACGAACAGACTCGCGAGGAATTGAGCCGATGCACCGCGGAATTGAATACAACAAGGGCCAGCTTGCTGACTTGTCAACAGCAGGAGGCCGTGTTCCGATCTGAAATTGCAATTCTCAAAGAGCACATTGTAGCATTGAAATATTGTCGTCTGATGATTGTAGGAGGCAGCAAAAAGGATGGAGGAGATGGGCGGATTGGGCCGTTGAGAGCAATAAGAAAATGTCTTTATAGGAGAGCTTTTGTATACAGAACGCCACCCTTCGCTGCAGTAAAGTGAGATTAGTATTGTGCAGTCAGCATGCTACAGAGGTCGCTACTAAAATAAATGTCAAAGCCCCAAGATTTCCACAGCCTCCGAAACTGACGCTCTATCCGTACCGACCGCAACTCGAGCTGCTCCATTGACAAAGGTCTATTTGATGGATCGCTGAGATAGTGCGCAAAGTCAATCCAGTGATATTCCCTTCCGAAATCAGAGCAAAATGCTGGATTCAGTCGCACAGGGAGGTTACCAAAGACCACCAGAGAGTATATTAATAAATTCAGGACAGTTTCCAGCTTTTGGAGATTGGACAATACCCGTGGTCTAAACATGTTGCCATTGCGCAAGTAATCATTCGAAGAAATGTAGCGTTCCAACGCGCGATTCAGCGTGTCATTTGTAATGCATAAATAGTGTCGCGGTCTCACATAGTTAGAGACGGGCATCATGGCTGCTTGTCTATAAAGTGCCAACCTCATCTCAAAGGACTGCTCTAGCAGCAGATGCACGGGGGTTGACAAGTGGGAGAGAGTCGCTTGATACTGGATCCCCAGCAAAGCCAGTAGATCTTGCTTATCCTCTGCATTCACATTGTCTAGATGCTCAGTGACAAATTGAAGCACTTGGTGACAAGAAACACCTTCTATGGGTGGGCGCTGCGGGTTGACTGTTGAAAGGACGGACGGGATTCCCGTTTCTAACATTAGGATCTTTAAAAGGCACAATTTGTAGCTGGTTGAAGAGTCACCCTGCAACAGAGCTCGGACTTTGTCCTCAACATTTGGTGCCGTGGTACTCAGATTCGGACAGCGGTATAGCGCGGCATTCAGGGCAGCCGTTTCAGTACCGCTCAATGACATGCAGATGACGTACTTAAGGATGCTTTCAGTATCCGGCCCCAGCCAAAGCTTACGAAACTCTAACAAAAACCGCGTCAATGACTCTTCACTTGCACTTAATAATCTTCTATGGAGCGCATTGACTATGAGCGTTCGGCTCGGATAATTTTCTTCCAGACAACGCTTTTTCAGATGCGACACCAAGTCTATTTCGTCCAAAAAATTGTCGTCCAGGAAACTTGTCGGCACTGAGACGCACCAATGGTGTGGATATTGGGCAGTCTGAAATGCAACAATCCACTCCTCCCGAGTCCAAACGGCATAATCGAGTGGCACGGCGGTGGGCAATTGCATCGAAAGAGCCCATGCCCGGATCATTGGTGCCTTTTCCAGACACTGCCAATCCAGTAGTGCATCGCGAGTTGTCTCGGTTAGATTAGCCGCATTATGAAGGACAAGATGCAGGTCGGTGCGACGAGCACAGCTGCTGAAATAATAAGGCCTGAGGTTTGAATGCGGGTTGGTAAGAAGTTCACCCACAAGCGGCATACTGACATCACTTAAAGGAGTCGAGGCGAAGAGCGCTTTAAAGGAGCCTTTTCCCAGGTTGAGGGTCAGATCATGAGCTGAATTGTAGCCGATCACGAGACACCAGCTCTGGTTTGCAAGCAACCACCAGAGGGTGAGGAATACTATCGTCTTCATTTGCGACCTGGCCGGGGTATACCGCGATCGTGCATTGAAGGCTGAAGAAACCCGACCCGTTTATTGGTTGTGGCGATTACGATGTAGAAGATTGATTAGCTAGGTATTTGAAGATAATTTCCTAGTTTGGATGATACAATTGGAACAATATATGAAAGATAATGAGATTTATATCTTCATCATGTTAGGATTATTGCGTTATTTGTGACACTGTAAGTAGGTTGCTGGATTAACAGCGAATGAGTTCTCACCTCGTCTCTTTCCACTTGACGAAGTATGTGGTATTATCCCCACTATGCGACAGAGATTATCTCTATGATAAAGCAAAGTATTAAATGGGAAGTATTAGAGTGGAACCGTTTACGACCTTTGCAGTATAGTGGAACCATTCAAGACCTTTGTAGTACAATGAAACAGTTGACAAAACCTTTGCAGCATAGTGAAACAGTTGGCAGGATACATGCGATAAAGAAGCAGCCGGCAGATTTCTACAAACTGCCTTTGCAACCTCTATACTGCACGGTAGCAATAACACTGCGTCTGTACCAATCATGTAGCTACGCTACATGCCAAATCAGGTACTTTTTGAGTGGGCTGCCAATGTTCCGTATTTATTCACCGAGCTTGTTTAATGCGCGCCATGACGCGTCTCAGTGCTAGTGGTCTTGCTCTATATTTTCTACAAGTCATCAGTACCCGAACTCTTTTGGCACTGACCTGTTAGATAGTTGCCAATGCTTTTGAGATTACCTCTTTATCGGACAACACTCGCCGGGCCGGAGCCGCGCTACTGACCACCACCATCATCACAGAAGCTGCAATGTCTATACGAGTTAACCCAAGGGTCCACATATTCTGAGCGTGAATGATCCTTGCTGTTGGGACCCCGTTTCTAGGGGGAGAGTGGGAGCTTTGTGTAGCGATCGAGATGCTAGGAATACTGACTGTGGGGGCCGCACTCACCAGCTTTTATGAGCACCTGCCAGGCCAAGAAATAGTAACCAAATTTCTCCAGGCTATTGAATGGGTCAAGCCCACATTGAGAGAAAACTTGGCCACCCGGGCTCTGCTAGCAGCTGGGCGCTATAAATCTCGTCCAGTTCGTTTGCTCTATGGAGTAGGGCTGGCCCGTACAGCATTGGCATGGCGGTGATTCGCCTAATCCCGTTTCTGCTAGTGACAGTTCTTTTCCGGTACAAATGGAGCCCTCGTATGACGGTGCCTGTGGCAGGCTGGGCAGCATCGGCCTGTTACTGCAGCTTTGTTATCTACCCGGATATTCTTTACAAAGATCTAGAAGCTTTTATGATTTCCGTTGTTTTCAAAGTGGTTTTTGATATCATGATAAAATCCACGTGTTTTGGATCTGGTTCATCCTTGCGAGACAAACAAGACACTCACAGCACTCCTGCTGGTTTTGGGGACCGCTTTAACCACCTTTCATCTACCGGGATAAAAGTCTCCGAGCGAATCTTCGAGGCCATTAAAATGGATCCCGTCCGTCTATCCATATAATGGGCGGGTTTGTCTCGTCTAGCTTTCTTTAACCACCCCCAGCATCTACAGTTGGATTTCCAAAACGATGATATATGGCGATCGGGCGGCTGAATTACTCCATGCCCTCGTTTTGAAAACCTGTAAAAGTGCAGAATTTTTGTAGGTTGACATGACTTGGAACCATTAATGAAAAAGAGAATTGTAGTGACTGTAGCTTAAATGAAGAATACAAAAACTATTGTTCATGGATTTATTGAAATGCCATCTATAGATTTCTGGATGCGACTAGTCCATAAAGATCAATGGTTGGGTAATACAAAATGTTCTGATTCTCATCTTGAAGCGTAGAATAATGGGCTCCCAGCCAAACAGCTCTAAAACGTCGGCCATTATAAGCCAAATCATTGACCCACTTGGATCTGTCACAGAGGCACGCAGACATGAAAGCCTGAAAAACATAGGAAAGCCATGCCACTATAAAATATACGTAGACAACACGCCGTGGGAAGAGTTCATGCACGACACGGTAGCCCAGGAATCTCCAAAGAGTAGAGAGGAATGGATGGATGCAGGGAGCCATCTTTGCTTCAGAGTAAAAGATCTTTTTCAGGCCTGTCACCAACGTGTTCTCGGTTTCGTCTCTATTATCAGTGTTTGGCAGCGTGCCAATTTTCCACTGAGATGCTGCGCGGCGTTTAAGAATTGCCAAAAGGAGGAAATACAGCGGTATGAGCCCAACTGGTGTCCAATAGAAGAACCGATCTACTCGACTTACTGGGATAAATGTGGGAATAAAGATGCTGCAGATGTGAAGGCACCAAAGTTGATTATAATACGCTACAACAAATTCCAGTCTTTCGTATAAAGCATCCCAATAGCTATCGTAGGTTGTGTTAGTATTTACCATGCTGGGGTTTGTACGGAATGGATACATCAAGATATATATATCTATCAGGAGTGAGTGGCCCCCGTAAATTTAATGGAATCATTGATTGGCCAGTTTCAATTCCGATTGACTACGATGATTACTCTGCAGCCATTGGCCAGTAGGAGGCTGGACCCCGCAAAAATTGCTTCATCCGATTTTCATTGTGCGCTCGGTAACATAAGCCATGAACGTCGTCTCCTCATAATCAAAAGATACCATTTAGTAAAGAGTATGGCACCAAGATTTTGACAAACTCTGAATGCACAAGAGCATTGTTTGAAACATTCGAGCCGCCATAGCTGAGCACATTCCGTCATAGACGGACCTGACACGTCATTTAAAGCGTTCAATAGTATCTATAATGTAGAATTGGGCCGTGTTTGGGCGAAAATGTAGGTACAATGCAATCAGCTTGCAAAAGAAAACGCCTCGACTATTCCCCCATGTTGGTTATTTAAAATCAGTCAGACTCAAATTTGACATCCCAGAAGCTACAGAGCAACATGATGACTGATTGAACCTGAATCTGCCTCGCACCACCCAACGTTTGATACCAGTTGTGATTGGTTAAGAGATGGACCCGCGGTGAGTCCCTCACAACACACAATAATGTACCTCGGTGTCGGCGGTATCTTGATTCACTTGTTCCAGATCATCAGTACACAACATCTTCTGGTGTTAACAGGCTTTATAGTCGTTGATCTTGTTGAAATTAGCGCACTTTCAGACAATGCCCGTCGGGCTGCAGTTGTTTTCGTTTTCTCGGTTGTGGGTGAAATGGTGTTGATGGCACGCTTCAGTCCGCAAATCCACATCCTTTGGGTCTGGGTTGTCCTTGTCGGGGGCTCCCCTTTCCTTAGGGGAGAATGGAAAACCATTGCTGCAATGGTAATGCTAGCCATGCTGGTTGTTGGGACTGCCCTGTCCAACTTCCGAGACTCCCTACCGGGACAGGAGCGGCTAAACAGAATCTTGAAGCCAATAGAATGGTTAAAGCCCGAGCAGAGAGATTTGTTACAGCCATGGCGGACCATTATGTACACAATGAGCTTTATGGCATACATCGGTTTTTGCATGCTCTTGGTCTGGTGCGAGGTAGAGCCGAGCGAGGTCGGGAAAGCCGCAATCAACCTTTTCACTGTCGTGCCCATTATATTTGTTTTCCAGTTTCGTTCAGTAGTCAGAGCCATACTCTTTGCAACTGCCTGGATCGGGCTAATCATGTACTGCGACTTTATGATACTTTCTACGTGCACCCATACCGACCGAGAGGCAACGCTTATTGCATGCGAAGCCGCTATACTTCATGCTATCGCCTGCATCTACACTCAAGAATAAACTGTTATACATGTATAGAGTGGGCGGTTCATCGTGGTATTTCTGGGACCATGAGTAAGAGGCGCTATTCTGGTCGTTACAGCCTAGATGTATATTAGTGTGCCGTAGAGGCAGAGGATTGATTAGTCGGGTATTTGACGTAGAGGGTTGATTAGTTTGGAAGAGACCTAGTTGCTGGGTATTTGAGGACAGTGAAATGTGTATCCATATTATTCTAGGATTAGCAGTGAACAGGTTCTCTTCTCGCCCAAACTGGGCCGTGGTATTATCCCCACTACGCAACATTAGGACGACCACTGCACATTGATTTATCGAAATGCTGCTTATAAATTTTTAGATGGAACCAGCCCACAAAGATCAATGGTTGAATAATACATAATGTTCTGCTTCTCATCTTGAATCGTGGAATAATGGGCTCCCGGCAGAATAACTCTAAAACGTCGACCATTGTAGATCAAATCGTCCCTCTGCCTAAAACAGTCACCGAGATATGCAGACATGAAAAGCTGGATGACCCAAGAGAGCCATGACACTGCAAAGTATATGCAGACGAGATGCTGTGGAAAAAGTTTATACACGACCCGATAGCCCAGCACTCTCCAAAGACTAAACATAAGAGAATTGCTGCAGGGAGCCATCTTGGCTTCACAGTAAAAGATACTTTTCAGGCATATCGCTAAGTTGCTCTTACTTTCATCGCCATTATCAGTGTTTGGTAGTGTGTAAATTTTCCGATGATATGCTGCGCGGGATTTAAGGATCGCCAAAAAGATAAAGTAAAGCATCGTAAGCCCAATCGGTGTCCAGTAAGAAAACAACTCTGCCACGTTCGCAGGGAAGAGTATGGGAAGGAAGATGATGTGATTGTGGAACCACCAATAAAGTTCGTACACTGTGCTGACATTCTCCTGTCGTTTTTGCGAGTCATTCCTAGAACGATCATTGACCGTGCTAATATCCATCATGGTAGGATGTGTGTGGAGTAGATACTTCAAGATATATATATCTATCAGGAATGAATGGCCCCCGTCGTTGAATAGAATCATTGATTGGTTCGTTTCAGTTGACTATGGCTATGGCTATTACTCTGCAGCCATTGGCTAGCGCAGAACCTTGAGCCTCGTAAGCAATTTGCCACATTTGGGGCTTTTGCAGTGCATTTGGAGATATAAAATACGAATATCGCCCCATCAGAATCAAAAGCTCCCATACGGTAAAAGACGTGACACTAAGATTTTGACTAGCTCTGAATTCATAAGAGCTTTGTTGTGAGACAGTCTAATCATCACAATTGAACACATTCTGTGATAGACGGACTTGGCACGTCAGTCAGAATGCTTAATGGCCCATAAAGTGTAGAATTGGACCGTCTTTGGACGACAAGGTAGGTGTGATGCAATCAGCTGGCAAAAGAGAACGCCTTGGCTATTCAAATCAATCAGACTCACATTTAACGCCCCAGAGGCCACAGGGCAGCATGATGGCCGACTGAGCCTAAAGCTGCCTCGCACCACCCAACGTTTGGTACCAGTTGTGATTGGCCAAGGGGTAGACCCGCGGTGAGTCCCCCACAACGCACAATGATGAGCCTCGGTGTCGGCGGTATCTTAATTCACTTGTTCCAGATAATCAGTACACAGCATTCTCTAGCGTTAACACATTGTACAGTCGTTGATATTCGTAAAGTAGACGCTCTGTCGGACGATATTCGTCGCACCGCACTTGCGGTCATTTTCTCGGCCGTGGCTGAAGTGTGGTTGATGGCACGCTTCAGCCCACAAATACACGTCCTCTGGGTCTGGGTTGCTCTTGCCGTTGGCTCCCCGTTCTTGAGGGAGAATGGAAAACCATTGCCGCAATAGCAATGTTGGCCATGCTGACTGTTGGGACC